>QVOB01003585.1:0-76039 GCA_014839585.1 Pseudomyrmex concolor | reverse complement strand
TATCTAAATAAAGTCACAAATAGAAAATATATAAAAATACACGTACTCTTTGTGTCAGTAATCATTTAAGTAATTTTTCTCTCATTAAATTTTATTAATAAAATTTATCACGAAGGATGCGCTCAGTTTGACCACACTGCATAATACAGCGGTCGCGTATTTTAAGCTATATCCAATGCAAAAGTTTTCCATTTTCCACATATAGTGCATGGGTATGGTAACACTGATACAGCAGCAACAGCAGCAACAACAGACGTCCGATAGCAACCAGAAGGAGCAAAATCAGAACGGTGCTTGTGTCGTGCCTGTCGAGGATCAACACGCGGTCAACAAGTTACAAGCTACCGAAGTTGCTTGCACAGCGAGGGAAATCGTTGTTCCGACAAATGGCAGTGTTGGGGGTTCTTCTACGCAGTGCAGTGACGTAGAGGACGACGAAAATGACGAAGAAACGGACGTCGAAGAGGGCTGGATCGAGAATCTGCCGGTGCAATCGGGCATCGTCCAGCAGCAGGCGATCGCGACCACGAACGGCGATCTCGTTCTACCGAACGCCGATCCGTCGAGCTTCGGCGACGTGTGTGTGAAGAACTCGACAAACGTGCATCTGGGTAATAAGACTTTCTACAAAGGTCCGGTCACCATAAAGCAGTTCGTTTACACGAATCCCGTTCTGGGATACGACTTGAGTAGCAATTTGTCGACAAACAAAAGCAACGACGTCACTGACGTACCTGTTTTTCCACAAAATCCAGAATTAGATAAAGGTAAATAGTTGATCGGTGTAAATGCTGTTTACACGCGATGCGGCGTTCGTTCACGGATTTTTATCAATGCGATTATTACGCAAGAATTTCAGATGCAGTTATATAGACATGTAGCGTGGAAATTAAACGTTTTTTAACACGGCTTTAATATAATTGTTGTTTCCAGTGACGCAATGGCTATGGACGTGGAGATGCGCGGCTTTGCTGTGCGCTCTGGTCGTAATATTGCTAGCTACGGTAGTCATCACTACTTTGTATTTAACTCGTAACACAGACTCGTCAGCCAGTTTTACGCAGCCGCCCCCGGAAATTCCGGACTCATCTATCACGGGTAATTATTCATAAGATTATTTTTTGGATATACATATGTTGTGTAGCGCGAGATAAAAATAATATCGCGTCACACTTGAAAATTATCCCCATTTGTCTCTTATCTCTTCCGCACACACACACACGCAATACGCGCGCACACTTCGTGTACTTATTATGAGCATGTATATCCATTTCTATCGAGAGAAAACCACGAGAGAGAGTTTTAAATTTAAACAAATTTATGAATTAGATCCAAATATATATTGCTACGCTTGAATCAACAAAGTAAATTTTAAAATAAGTAAGTTAAATTAACAAAGTTTCTTTATTTATATTTAGGTAACATATATTGAATATTTTTCGTGTAAAATGTTGTCTTAAATTTCAGGTGTAAATATAAGCTCGGTAAGATTTGTCGAGAGAAACGAATGGGGTGCGCAACCGCCCTCAGGACCTATGCCGGTGTTGAAGCTGCCAGTACCGTATGTAATCATCAGTCACACCGCTACGGATTTCTGTAACACACAATCGGAGTGCACCTTTCGCGTGAGATTCGCTCAGACTTTTCATATCGAATCTAGAAACTGGTCGGACATTGCTTACAATTTTCTTGTCGGCGGTGACGGTCTCGCGTACGTCGGTAGAAGTTGGAATTACGTCGGTGCCCATTCGTTCGGTTTTAACGACAAGAGCATCGGTATCTCTTTCATCGGCACATTCAACACTGTCTCGCCAAAACCAGAACAATTACATGCCGCGCTGAAAATTATAGAGATCGGTGTAAAAACCGATAAAATTAGCCCCAACTACAAGCTGTTGGGTCATCGACAGATTTCGAAAACTTTAAGTCCCGGAGAAGCTCTTTATAGAATAATTAAAAAGTGGCCGCACTGGTCGCCTACTCCTTAATGTAAACTCATAAAAAAAAAAAAAAAAAAATGACGGATATATGATTCTGAAAATTATTGAATATTTTTCCTTTGTATATATTTTGAACGGACAATTTTATAATTTGATCTTATATATTTTTTTAAAACAAATCATTTTTTAAATAAAAATCAAACGCGCTAAGGACTGATAAGATATTTAAAAAGAAGCCATATAAATAAGTTTTCTATCATATAAGTAAGTTCTTTCTAGAGAAGCAGCGCATGAACGCACACAGGCACCAATTAATTTAGTACAATATTTGGCTAGTTACGTAAAATTTTTACTTCGCGAATAAAACCGAATGGAACAATCAAAATAGAGAGCGACGGTATCAAAATAGAGAAGAAAAAAGACAGAGAAAAAGAGAGAGAGAGAGAGAGAGAGAGAGAGAAAGTAAGAAAGAAACAGCTCAACAGAAAGAAAAAATGGTAGGTTGCGGAGAATCGTAAAGGAAAAGAGAAATAAACAGAAGCGAAAGAAGTCTGGGTGGTTTCCCGAGTGCGTTTCAGTTACCTCGCGTTCGAGGGCGGTTTTCCTGTCCGCGCGACTTATTCTCCGCACTTGTTAACAGTGTGCGCGAGCCTGCTAAAGTGGTCCCGCTGCTAATTACCTGCGTTATTTTTTTACAACTCTCTCGCGTTTCTATCCATTGCTCCTTCTTCTCTCTCTCTCTCTCTCTTTTTTTTCCGAGTCTTCGTTCTTCTCTTCAGCGCCCACCCGCGATGGAGTTCAATATTTTCTCGTGGGTGCCGCGGTTTTATTTATCCGTGAGCTTTATGCCACGACGAAGAAAGAGAGAAAAAGAGAGGGAGGGGGAGAAAGAGAGATACGACTTATTCGCGAAACTCGATGATATGTGAAAATACAGCGAGTTTATTAGTACCACACGCGTATTGACAAACTTTATTACATATGAGTTAAAAATCCGAATGTAATTTTAAATTAAGATACAGAGGCCAAAAAAATGCATAATAGACGTAAATGTGTACATATATATTCACGTACTTATAAGACGATTGACAGTATACATGTATCTATATATATATAAGATTCCGCAATCGAAAATCTCTGAGATTACACTATTTTGTGTAATTAAAAATTCAATACAAATCTGTTATTACATTCCTTTGAAAAGCCCTCCTTTCCTTGTAATGTAAAAAATTCTGTTAACATCTCATCAAATTATAAAATTAAATATTTGATAATTTTTAACAAGATTAAATATCTCAACTTTTTCTAGCGCAAGCACGAATAACGGCAACGCCCGATTCGGTTCGAACGACCTACAATGATAGTTCGCGAGCATCGATAAAACCTTAATATCGCCGTGTCGAATCCGCGAGATCGGCGGCTGCGGCGGCGTAAGATGGAGAGACGACGACGGTATAGAGGTATCTCTCTGCGCCAGTGCAGACGCGGCGGCACCCCCTTCTTTTCTCCGCCACGAAAAGGCACTTGAAATAAATTGAAAATGGCTGGTATCGCTCTGGCCCCCGGATAAGTGATACCTACATCATCTACACGCACACCATCCCCCTTCTCTTCACCCCCGACCTGCCGTTCTTTCATGAATTCGAAACGCGACGTTCGAGTCGGATCGGAATCCGGTCGAATCGCTTCAATTAATTCAATCGGTGGTAAGACGAAGGGGGAGGAAGGCCAGAGGGGAATTAATAGCACGTGTTACGGTCTCAGAAGTTTTCGTGCGAACAAAAAAAGATTGCAACCAACACGACGCGAGTGTTGTGTTGCAAAATATGTGCGGTGTGATATTATTTCTGTGATACGTCACAAGATAATTTAAATATTGAAATTTTTTCGGAATGTATTTATATAATTTGATACGATTTTTCTTCAATTGTATGAAACATATTTTTTTTTTGCGAAAGCACGCACATAAGTCACATCGCGGTTTCTTCGCGTTTTGTATATTGTTCTCATATTTGCTGTTTTTCTAAAACAAAAAAGAAAACAAAAAAAATCTCACCCTCAAGTTTTCACACGAGTTTCACCGCGCTTGGGAAAACAACGGTGAAATTATTATTTCCACCCTTTTTCGTCGCAAGGAAAGAATGTCGCGACGGGGCAGCGAGTGTTCTGTTGCGCTCGAAAACTCGCTAGGGTTTGCGCGGTTTTCCGTGTGTGTTGATGCGAAAATGCATAACGAGGGCGCGACACACATACTAGCGTGTATATATGTACACACACATATATGTATAATATGTATAGGAAAGCCAAGGCACATACGAGCGACAAGGTGTATTGAATCGACGAGTATCATGCAGCTGACAGCTAGAGCTAATTGAATCTTGACTCTATCTATCTGTCGACCCGAGACTCGCCACCGACGCCACGGATTGCATTTCCCGTTCAACGGTATCGCTCACCCTCCCTCTAAAGAATCCTTCCTACACTTGGCTTTTTTCTTCCTTCCTTCCTTCCTTCCTTCCTTCCTTGCCTGCTTCTTGTTCCTTTGCTTCTCTTTTGTTATTTTTTCCGCTCACCGTCCGTTTAATAAATCTCTAAATCAGTTACACACTGAGATAATGCGCGTGAAATAAATAAGAAACTATGTTTCACATATGTTTTCTTTTTAAAAATTTTAAATGTATTTTTACAACTAGTTTCTTGAACAACTTCTACATAAAGTTTATAAAAAAATATGTTATCTGTCACAAATGT
Source organism: Pseudomyrmex concolor (assembly GCA_014839585.1). Classification (NCBI taxonomy): domain Eukaryota; kingdom Metazoa; phylum Arthropoda; class Insecta; order Hymenoptera; family Formicidae; genus Pseudomyrmex; species Pseudomyrmex concolor. Next base: position 71,348 of record QVOB01003585.1, on the reverse strand, counting down.
GTGTGTGATCCTCAGAAGAAGGAAAATAGGTAGTTGCGATTGTGAAACTGTCATTGGGTTTTGTCATCGTCTCGTGAAACAACGTCGAATATCGATGTAAAAACGTGTGGGGGAGAAAAGAAAATTGTATACTGCGCGCGGAATCGTTCGCACGTAAGAGATTACAAAACGCGCGAACAAACGCGATTTCAGTCGGAACAAACCGCAGGTCTCTTTGCATCGTGTGGGAGGATTACGTCTTCTTGCGTATGTATATACGTCACCACACACACACACACACACACACACACACGCGCGCGTCAGATGTGTGAGGTATAAGAGGAAAAGAGTGACGGGAGGAGAGAAGGCGGGAGAGGAGCGGCCGATAGAGAGAGAATCCAATATAAGTGCACACACGTTTATAGGGTCGATGGGAATATATTGGAGCGGATATTGAAATACTTGTTGGTAGTTTGAGTTGAAGGCGAGAGATGCCTTTCTCGATGCCATCTTGATTGCGCAATCGAGGCACCGATGCGGCCCCCGCTACAGAATTTGACGATAAAGATCGCACTCAGATTATGGAAGCTCGCGGGAAAGAGGTGGTTTTACCGCTTCCTCCCTCCGCCTCTTTAAACGATAATGGCGATTAACTCCACTATCTGTGCCGCGACCTCATCTCTTCTTTCGCGCGGATGTCTTATATAGTATTTCTCGCGAAATTGCTCGCATTCCATTTGTTGGAATCATGAGAGCCAAAAAGAAATAAACCGCGTCGGAAGTAATGTATCTTTAATAACGTGATTTCTTAACTGACTTCTTCGATCCATTCCACGTCACGAAAAGCCGAAACAACGTGTGACAACACGTGTCGAGATTCATCCGTGCTGTTTAAGTTCTTGGAAATTTACCAAAATTACATTCTAAAAAAAATTAGTAGGTACATGAGCTTCCAATTAATGCTCATGGGAACGACTCGTGGAAAGATCGGTAACGGCGCATCGCAACGGAGCACGGACGATCGCAGATAAACATCCGTGAACACGCCGATTATGCGGTATATCGAGATTCAACAAGCGCGCGATATAAGATATGAAATAATTTATTGAAGCGCGATGCGTAGAGAGAGAGAGAGATCCCATTGCCCACCTGGGCACACATTAAAAACCGAGGGTTAAGCCCCTCCTCCCCGCTATCCACTCCACTCTCTTTACGCTCGCTCTTTGTTGCTCGACAATCGAGACATACACGCGGTATATTTGATATAATATAGGTCGCGACGTTTACGCATCGCGGTGCATCATCGTCGTCGTCAAACGGTTTTCCTAGGTACGATTTTAATTGGTCGGTCCGGAGAAGAAAGGTGAGGTGATATCAACGCGATTACTCGGCGAGTGCAAGAACTCCCCATCCGTTCGCGCGTATATCTGCGATTAATCTTTCCGTGCGTTTGATCGGGTCCTTTTAAAACGCGAGAGAACAAGTTTTTAGATCGGGATAAAGTGATTATTTCTGCTGAATAAATGCGGTCTCTTTTAGAATTGTCCCACTGCGATATAAATCGATTCAGTCGAAATACTTTGAAATGAAGTATTGATCTTTTTTTTTTTTTTCGTTTCAAGGAAACAATGCCAGTCTTCACATTTGATTCTCTTTAGCGAGAAATTAATTAAACATCGTGTTTTAACGTTCATCGTTTTACGCGGTTGAGTGCCCATGCAATTATATATATGTTTTAATTAAAATCCTAAAGCAGAAACTTCGTGAAAATGGAAGAATGAGAAGGTTTGTCATCTTATATCCAAGTTAATGTTCGACATTGACTGATCCTTTCGAAATCCTTCGTAAAAGAAAATTCAATTATTCTTCTGAATTCAATTATTCGTTCGGAAGAATTACACACATTATAATTTAATTATGTACAAAGTTCAACGCAGTAGCGATCTTTGTTAAAGAATTTAGATTGCAAACAATTAAAAGTGAAGAAAAAATGTGCCATATAATTTTTTAAAAACAAAAATAGAAACAAAAATAATTTGTATCCTTTGACTTTTCTGATTTGACACCGGAACTCTATCGTGCAATAATCGACCGATCACACCTCCACGTCTACGAAGATTGAGGGGGAGAGGAGGCGGTTATTTATTTTTAACTGCGACGCGCGCAAGATTGACGTGAGTGGTTTCCGAGGAAAGAGGTGGAATGCTCTTTGGCGACGGGGATTGTCATCCCGCGTCCTTCCAAACAATAACGTGAGGACAATGACTAGTTCGGAATTCGCGGACAAAGCGGGACCACGACCAAATGGCACTTATATAGAGAAGAGTACACCCCCGCGTGTACCTGCGTGTATCCCGCGTCTCTCACCCTCTCTATCTCCTCACGAAAATATCCTACGCGATCGCGAAATCCTTTCACCGATATCGATACCGTGTTTGCGCCCTCACGAAACGTACACGTGAAAGATCACGCAAAGCCACACTTCGGGCAATCTTTAAAAATAAGTCTCGAGCAACCCCCCTCATTCGATGCTGCTTCTTCGAGGATTAGCTTCAACGAATTGGTTCCTGCGTCTTTGATACCGCGAGTTCGCACGGTGATTTTCAAGGGGGGACCTTATCTTCAAAAAAAGATTAAAAAACTTTAACAATGGATATTAATAACTCGTCAAACAAATAATAAACAAAAATTTCACAGTGTTAAAAGTTAAACATCTTGTTTCCTGTTGCCGTTCGCGTCCTTCGTGCAAAATGGACGAACAATAAGTTACAGTATTTTTTTTTGCGCGCGTTAAAACCGCAGAATCTGAGCTGTGTCAAAACGTGATGACAGCTAACGCCGGAAGTGCGCGCACAAGAAAGAAGAAAAAGAAAAGGAGAACGAACGAACGTAACACTCAAACCAAAACCGTCCGGGATATATATTACTCGGAATTGGTGTATTAAACGTTTATCCATCGAGGATGCCGTTCCTCGGCAATGTGCAAGACTGACGTGAGGCCGGGCGTCTCTTTTGTGCCCTTTATACCCGTTTCTCCGTATCCTTTCTCTGTCAATCAGCGGAGATTACAATGGCGGACGCGACACATTGTGTAATTCAGAATGAATGCGGAGGCCCTCCGGATAATTATTACGCGACCGCGGACAGTTCTTGTGCGGTGTGTTTTACACACACACGTGCAACGTGTTATACACGGACGTATGTGTATCAACATATAAATCGTCGTTGTGGTGGTGCCATTGGCATTCGGAAACCGCGCGATATCTCGTTACACCGTAATCGTGGTGTAATCGATCGATCGCGAAGTTTGTAGCGCAAGGCAAATTGATGGGCGTGGTGAGAACGGCGACCGGGTGGAAACTCGAGAGCCCGAAAGACAACGGCACGCGGCCGCACGGAACACAACGACCACCTTCGGAGGAATCTCTCTCTCTCTCTCTTTCTTCCGCGAACGACGCGCGCGGCTTCATCTCGGAGAGATTGCATTTGTCTCTCTGGCTCGACTGTTGCGCGCACCGCTCGTCGAATGGATGCTGGGAATTTAATAGGGTGATACTGCGTTTCTCTTACGTATCTCGTCGCGAGAGTAAAAACACTCGGGGAAAAAAAATATACAATATTCTGGACACATCAATTCAAAAGAAAAAATAGAAAATCGAAAAATATCAAGAACAATTTGAGGAAATCAAAAATCGCAATTATCTATCGCGCGGAATTCTCACGAGAAATTAACGAGCTTCTCCTTCTCTCTCGGACATTTTTCAATCTTCCACAATTGCTAAAAAAAAAAAAAAAAAAGACGATATCTCTGACGTGAGATAAATACTGGGGATAGAAACAGAGAATATCCAACGAAAGGCATGTCGTATCGTATTTTATATAGCAACAATGCTTTTTAAATCTATCGAACGAACAAAAAGTTGAAAGGTCGTATGTTTATATACCGCGGCGATTTTATTTTATTATCACTACTTGTGCGATGCGTTGTCGAGAGTTATTAGTAAATATATGACCGCTCGAGCGGCCATCATATAAAATCTCTTGTTATATAAACTGACACCGGCCTGACGGATTATTCTAATAAATGGAGTTGTACTGTTTCCTACCTATCGCTGTTTTTTTCCCTCTCTTTCCCTTCTTCTCCCTCACCCTCCGTCGTTATTTCCCTCCCGATGCATGCACTCGCCTCCTCTCTTCTCTTCTCCCTTTTCTCCCTCCCTCTCCCCCTCGCCGCCGTATCTCTTTCCTTCTCGCAACAAGAGCCGGTCCTCGATCATCCTCCATATCTCGTCAATGCGTGCCCGGGGACTTTCGCGATTTCTGAATAGAAATCTCCAATGGCGGCTGACAATGCCGCGGACAATTGCATAGTCTAATGGATCCGCCTCACATCACCGTAACTTATACGTACGTGTCGTTCGTGAAAAGTGAATATCGACAACGTCCATTCTACGTGTCTTCCTACGGTCCGCGGCTAAAACGAGAGATCGACGTCCTCTATTTTGCGTGTCTTCCCGTACGTGTCATCGGACGCTCAACCGCTCCACCCTCCCTTTCTTCTTCCTTCTTGCCTCGCGTAATTCGCGTGACGTTTAACATCCCCCTTTTATACCGTGTGTACACCTGCCAGGGTGTAAAAAAAAAAAAAGAAAAAAAAAACAAAATGAAAAAAGAAATCGACGTCAGTGCGTCGACAACAAGTCGGAGACTACCATCGGCGGTAACCGGATTGCTCAGATAAAAGAAATTGCATGTCTTGTCGAGAGAAAGATTATTCGATGATTCTTGTGTAAATAACAGACTGATATCCGTTGTTATTTTAATTAAAGAGAAATTTGTTTCGAGAGATTTTTACCTTATATTTGTTTTCTCGCAAATATACGCGCAGGTCTCGAAATGATCTCTGTTTGCGGGTTGAAACTTTTCTACTAACGAAGAGTTTGTCTTCTTTACGGAAAGAGAAAAAGAAAAAGAGAGTGACGGACGAAAGAAGAATCGCGCGTGCGGGCCCGTCGGTGTATTTCGTTGCGTTGCGCTCACCCTCGTCGCTTTAACAAAAGACCGCAAGTCTCTCAACAATTTTGCGTTCTCGCGCGCACTTTACGGTTCGCGTTTTCTTGCATCGCACTCGAAGGAGAGATGGAAGAATTGTACGGCGCGGAGAGAAGGCGCGCAGGAAAAGAGAAAGAGAGAGAGAAAGAAAGGGTTAGAGAAATCTTAACCTTTTGGAGGTTGGGGAAGAGGAACACCAGAAGGAAGGAGGCCACGAGAGAGGAGAGATGGTCCGGGCAGTTACGGCATTATATACCTAACAGGAAGAGAGACAAAGCGAACAAAACACTGTCGGGGCGTCGCTCCGCAAACAGAACCCCCTTGGCGAGAAGAGGCGAGGCGAGGCGGTGGTGGCAAGAGGTGGAAGACAGAAGACAGAGAGAGAGAGAGAGAGAGAGAGAGAGAGAGAGAGAGAGAGAACTAAAACTTGGAACAAAAGTCCTCACTTTTGTTCCCTCCAAAGTTTTTCGAATTATGGTCGTAGCGCGGCGAAAGAGAGTACTGCGTGCAAGAAGACGAAAGGGGTGGCGCGGGCGATGGCGCGAGGAAGACCTTTCTGTGATTTATATCTCGCGAAGGTTTCGGAATTATTAAACTTTCTGGCACCGAAGAGAAGAAGAAAGAGGCAAGGTGGAGGAAACGGCACGGGTGCGAAAGAAAGGGGGGAGAGCTTGTACTGTAATTAAGTCGTTTTCTAATGAAGATTGATCGGTCAATTAGCACCGGCCGCCCACCGCGTGTTTGTTCCTTTATTTAGTGCCGCCGCGTTAAGCGTGCGCGCGCGCAGACACATACATTTCTCGCGATCGAGTTAGTTGACGTCTTCCTCAACTACAGAAATATACGTTTGGCGACACCGTGTAATTCTTTTTCCCTCTTTGGCGATAATTGTAGGTAAATGTTTTCTATTTTTTTGCGCATTGTATTACGTACTACAATATTGCCACTGTCAGTAGTAGACAAACGAGATATTTGTCGCGAGGCGTTCGAATCACATCCTCAAGTATCTCGTTCGCTACGGTCATCGATGTATTAGGCAACGAAACACACACTTGGATTGTCCATTAACAAGCAATTAAACCGCTGGTAACGAGGCACAATTCAACGGGCCGAGCCGAGTTATCCGTGGAAGAGATTAAAAGCTGCCACTTGTGAGTCTGGTGGAAAACCCACCCTTCTCTGCCCGCCGCGTCTCCTTTTCCCGGTCGCGAGGGGCTCCCTCCACTCGAAGCTTCCAGCGGCCACAATAGAGAGTAGGAAGCCTCTTTCTGAATCGCACAATGGATATAGTATATCAAACAAATTCGACCCCGCGGAATTATTTGCCGGGCTAATCCCACGTTACTGGCCGGATGGTTTCTCCATCGACGCCAGCACGTGACCGGCCGATCGAAGGGCGAAAGCTCAGCCGTGAAACACATCGTGAGGACGACGATTCCGACGATTCAACCCTAACCGCAATTAATAACGTTTCGATGGTCGGACGGATCCTCCACAATTCAATTTCTCGAGCGACTCCAATCGAACGCTCGAATTCGATTCATGAATCTTGCATGAGTGTGTGTGTTTGTGTGTCACAATATTATTATTCTTTTACACAAAGTGTGTTGATAATAACACACTTACAAAAATAATAATTAAAAACAAATAAATTGTTAAATGAGTGAATTGGAGAAAGAGATTTGTTAGGTTCGAGAAATATTTTGTAATCAATTTTTCAAACATTTTTTTAACATTTCTCGCGAATAAATGTGGAATGTTCACAAATGGACGCGAGAGAGTAAAAAAAAAGAAAATAAAAACTTAATTCGTGAACCCTGCATCTGTCCGCGAGACCGCGAATTCAAATGTGATGATTACGCGAGCGCCGATTACGATTGATTTATTCCGCGGCTCGAAATGCGGTTACGGGCGCGCAATAAAGATTCTGATGGCAAGTCCGCATGCGACACGTCCTTCATTCTGACAGGATCGAAAGCCGTAAAAATCCTTGTCGGACGAAAGGGTAGCCAGATCTAGGTACGCATGCGTTTGACAGAAGAGATATATTTCGATCATGGGATTTTGGATAGCCGGCAAGGATTAAGGGGGGTACACCCTATATTCGCGTGTTTGTTGGAAACAATGGGCTTATTCGGCTGATTGGACTTTGCCAGCGATGTACGAAGATATAACCCTCGAATAATAGAATGCATACGTGTATAGTTTTGCTTCTTCTGTTATCTTATTATTTATTCTCGGGGAGATTTCAACAAAATCTGTCGTTTAAAACAAACGCGAGACAAAACGAATTTTCAAAAACCGGTGGCTTTAAAATGACAGGATTTTCGAGCGTCACGTCATTTTGTAAACACCGAGAGGGATTTCAATTTTTTTAAATCTAGTCCAGGTTAAGGCCTTAATTCAAAATAGCCCGACGTGAATCTCGTGAATAAGGAGCAGCCGCCGCGAGAAAGGCGGCAAGTAGTGGGCGTAGCTGACGATAATTTGCATGGAAATTTTTATCGGCCTCGGCCGAAGAGGCAATATCCGGCAGACGCATTTAAAGATCTCGCTGGTGATAATAACAGCCGCAGAAACGTCGGCGGGGTGGCGTAATGCGCCGCGTACCGAGGTGACACGAGTACCTAAAGACCGCGCCGGTTAACTTCTCTATACGTACAGAGAGACGCGTACATACACACGTTCTCGTATGCCTGTCACATCTTTTACGTTTAGCTTCTCCACGTTGGGTAATGCACGTCGGCGCAATGGGGGTGATGACAGCCATGCCCACCCATATCGTGCTCGCCGCACCGAGTAGGGAAAAAAAAATGGCACCGCGCCCCTAGATTATATAGATTCTTTCTTTTGCCACTCCGTTCTCGCCTTTCTTTATCGCCGCCTTATGATAATATTATTACATCCCGCGCGACACGCGCCCGATCTGTACGATTTTTTTTTCTCCAGACGGTATTTGTGACGATTTGTCAGCGGAGAAATGAGAATCCGCTCCGAACCATTAAGTCTTCGAGTTCTTCCCTCTCGCAACTGAGATCCGGTCTTCTCGCGAGAGTTTAAAAAAAGAAAAAAAATTGTCTGCACTATTATTTTCCCCCCTCAAAAAATAATCGATATCGAATAGAATACCGTAAGAACGATTGAAGAATCAGAGCGATCGCGTTTTCAACCACAAAGTGAAGTTTCTCGACTCACGAGATCGACAAACTCTCACGGAGAAGGAGGATCCAGAAAATGGATGTTGTGTACGCGCGAGAGAGTGCGCAACTCGATGATTGTTAGTACCCAACGGAGGAGCGAGCGCTACGTCGCTTCTCGGCCGATCGGCCGGAAAGCCAGCGGAATGCCGCCAAGTGCCGTCTTATGAGCGACCTACCTAGACGAAGGTCCAGGCCCGGTAAGTGCTCCGCCACTCGTGCACGGATGGTGAGGCACGCAGGCACCATATTACTGTGACCGAGTACACGTATCCAGCTCTCGACTGGCTTCTGGGGAATTCCCGCTGAGTTTCTTTCTCTCCTCCCGCCATGAGCAGAGTATTTAAGAGATTTTCGCGGAAAAAAAAAGAAAGAGAAACGAGAGGGCAGAGAACAAGAGAGAAAAAGAGAGGAGAAGGCACGGAGGAAAGAAGGAAACGCGGAGAGGAGGACACGTGTGCGTGCGCCCCGTGGCGGGCACCCCGTCGATACTTCTCGTCGTTTTCGACGAGACCCATCGAAAACAATCGGGTCACAATAGCTTCTCGAGCGTTCTTATTTATTATACTTATAATACGTGGCGCGCAGCGGTCGGATAAACGGTTTTAGAACGCCCGGTTTCAAAGTAGAGACGTGCGAGAGCGCGTGTGCATTTTGCGCGCGGCCTCAAAAAAGCGTGCGTGAAAGAACGCGCGCGCTTCTGTGTGAAGGGAGAGACCCCCGAGAGAAGAGTGGTGTCTTGTTTTCTCTCTTTCTTTCTCTCTGCGCGGCCAATTGACGCGCGTTTGTTGTTATATACACCGAAAAATGCCGCGCAAACGATATTTTACGTTAACTATTTGAGCGCGTATTTACATACGAAAACAAAGTTCCACCTTATTTTTTAGAGATCCGATAGTTTTTAGAGACTTTTCTCCTGGCAGTAAATACAAAACACAATTTTTTAAAAACAATAATTATATAAATATTGTTCTTAATAGTAGATTTTCTCCTTTCTGTAGTAACATTCTCGAGTTCTTTATTCAAACAACTGGCAGATAGTTTAAAGGTCAGTACGAGCCAATGTGCTGAACGTGCAAATATATTTTTAAACGCATAATAAATTAACACACTTGAAAACATTAATTATAATTGATTTTTTCTAAAACTTATTTCAGATATTTACTTTGCATCTTCATTGTATAAATTATCCATTTTATTTTTTCTTTATAATTTTTACTTGAACAGTTTCGAGAAAATGTGTACATACACGGCTATTTATCGAAGAGATAATAGTTTTGATTTTAATTGAATCAGATCTCAATGTTAGCGATCTATTTCGGTGTGTTGGCGCGCGCGCGAAGAGATCGGTTGGACAATACATTGGTGCGTTCATAACGTATGCAATGTTTTTGTCCCAAGTATTCTAGGATTATTGTACGTGCTACCGATGTCGTGAAAACCGCTGGTGTGTACATATGGTAGAAACTCACGACGTGTACACACGCATTTCTAATGCCTCTTATGCGGGTCTTATTGTGCAACGATCTTTCTCTCTCTCTCTCTTTCTCTCTCTTATTATCCGCAGCAGAATCGTTACGAGCGAAGATCCACCCGCGGTACAACCCTCGACTACATGAATGCAGTCTACCTGTCGCGGTCGACTACATCATCACAAAACGTATTAATTCCTTGATTTTTGATCGCGAAGAGCGCAGAAGCAAGCAAAAAAAAGAAGAAGAAAAAAAGAAGCAATGCTCGTAATTGAGAGAAGAAAGACCTCAGGCTTACACAACAATACAATGTTAAATCACAAAAAAATCTTTTTTCTCGCGTTTTTAATTTTTTAAAACTTTTATTCCGCATTTTTATTCGGATTTAGCCTTCGAAAGCAATTGCTGGAGCAAATGTTACTAATAAAAAAAAGGCACTTTAAACAGATCGTAAGTAGTTTAAATCGCAGTTTATCGCGACGAAAATTCGCGGAAATTTTCACATCGCATTTAATTTAACGAGCAGGTACTTAAGACCAAAACAAAAATCTACAAAGACTAATTAACATCAATCAATGTGATTTTGCATATCACCGCTGCTCGTGAATTAGAAAAAGGAAACGAGCGAGGCAATTTACAAACGCATTTTCCCGATAATTATTGCGACCGGAATATAATTCCGGAATAAAGCAAAACGGCCAGCCCGAAAAAGTAGGAAACTTCTATCGCTCTCTATCGGTGACATTATGACATCGGCTCTGAAATGAACGGTGCGAAATAATTTGTGCGCGCGTATGTACATGGTCCCCATGCTTGTACAGTATTCACGCGTGTGTGTGCGTGCGTGTGTGGTTTGCTGGCCGCACGAGTGGCCGCGGAGCCGCGAGATCGCGCTAGCCCGTTGTAATGGACGAGTCGCCGCGAGTATAATCGATGTATATCGCCGAAGTACTTATGGCAGCGCGCGTTTATGGCATACGCAACGCTCGCCGCGGCGCAGCGCGTATACCGCGCCCCCGGGGCACAAGGCCTGGCAGCGGCCGACATGAAATCCAGTCGAGCACCCTCGATCCACGTCACGTCTGCCACTGATTAACATTAACTTCGTCGGAAAAATTGTACCAAATAGCAGCCGTGCGCGAATTCGGCGCCGACTGACTGACCGGACGCGTGTCACTGTCGTTCCTTTTGTTTTGGATTTTTTTTCTTTTTGTCATTTCGTCGCGGAAACGCGCGATTGAGAAGCGCTATAACCCAGTTTTCGCTATTTGCATCGACGCGAGATTAATCGTTGACCGTTGCCATATATATGTACGTATGTACATATATATAGTATATATAAGCGTTTATATACATATATATCACGAGCATTTTATACTTTCAATGGCTGTTATAAAACACGCGAAGAGCACGCAGGGATGAAGTGTGTGTTAAAAATCACAATCAACCCGTCGGGCGCGCATTGGCAACCCGCGCGCCACTGTCATCCCCGAATATCGAGGGCCGCTCCTCGAAAAGCGCGAAGCGCAGGGGTGCAGTTAATTCTAAAGCGATTAGACGCACGCGACGGGGCAAAGGTGTCGACCTGCAATTGACAACGACTCGAGGGTCACGAAGCCTTCGGAAGAAGAGTGAGAGAAGATCGGGGCGTGCGAGACGACGCGTACGAAGGGAGCGAAAAATTAAATTAAATTGCCCGATCCGTGAATTGACATACTTCGTCGCATGGTCGGAACACAATCCGGGATTAATATGTATGTACATGGTGTGGGCACGTATTGGATTCACGTGTTCACAGACCACCCTGTCCAGTGTTTTATTCTTCGTAACGAAAAAGGAAAGTAACATTGTTTTTAATGTTGCTGTTAAACGATTTTAGTTTTCTTCTTTTTTTTAGAAAAACTACCCGCTTAACAAAAAAAATGGGTTAAAATTCGACATTAGCGTTAAACAAATATAAAACTTTTTTTGTCTAAATGTGATAAGTTTCGCACACACGTAAATTTTTATTCTAGAAAATGAAAAAAAAATGCGATGTGTAGGGCAGAAAACCGTAGATTCATGTGACATCTGAGCGATACAGCTCTGTGAATCAAGCTTTAAAAGATGTGACTGCGAATTATTCAAGTCACTACTGTCGGCCGCCACCCTCGATTATGGAAGACAATTTTAATATCGTCGAATAATAGGGAACGGAGGAGGGTAGGTAGCAAGAGAGTGAGTTCTGAAAACTCGGATGGCATAAGGTCACGGCGGAGCGATGGATATAAAAGGCGCGGGACTATCACCCGATCCCGCGAGCTGGCTACGTGGCGAGCATGTGAAACGGTATTCAATATCTCTTTAGTACCGAGAAAGCGGGAAGAACAAGGAGAGAAGAACAAAATGGCGAAGAGAAGAATATTACTGTCATCGGGAAATTATTACGAGCGATTTCGAGATGTCATGTGTAGCTTGTAAAAGGGACAATGAAATCGGCAATCTTCTCACGATTCTTTTTTGCAATCCGCATCATGCGATATCGACGTCACGTGACATATTGATTTATCTTCTTGCAATTTTCTCGCACGTGTGTGTTTGCACAATCGCGCGCATTGTTCGGAAGTAAAAGAAATAATGACGCGCGCGTCGTTAAATGCGCGCTAACATTGTGTCTCGCGCGTGTTTGACTCGCGAGATATCCGCGACTCGGGAGTGAAAAATGCCGAAAAGCATTTTTCTCCGTCTCCGAGGCAGCACTCGAAGGCAAAGATGAAGACACCCGATGGACACACGTTGCGTTAAGGGGAATAAGGTCAACATCGCGTATACAATACACGCGCGCACACACCGAAGATATCCACCGCGAGGACTGTTGCAAGTACCGATGGATGAAAGAGGCGTGGGAGGCATAGAAAGAAGCTGATGGAGTGGACGCTCCTTGTTATTGTAGCCATAATGGATGGGCAAACATAGCGCGACACACGGTAGAAGCCGCTCGGCACGCAGGTATAAAACTCCGCGTGTCCGAGGCCCCACACGTGTACCTGCACCGAGTCTGATTACTTGGCAAATATTACGCATTATTTCGTTCCGCTGTTTTGTGGAACGTTACTCAACTTGTCGTGACGTGAAAAATAAGTTCCGCGCCATCGTCGCGCGCGCGCGGGGCGCAGGATGGCTTTGCAGTTCACCGTCCACTTTGTCCGACCTGTGAATAACGTGTAAATAATTAATCTTCTTCGTTGGCACGGCAGAGACGACCCCTTGGCGCAGCCACGATTTCGTGCAAATATTTATTTCATAAATTTCAATGGACGTGCGTCCACGGGAATGAGGCTCGATCTTCTTCGGGGTGGACATGTGACAGTAGCAACTGGCAGTGAGACGTGATACGTTTAAACGTTACATTGATATGTATATAAGCTGTGGCAGAGCGCACGAGAAAAGAAACTCGCGAAGAGAGAAACCGATCGCAACATGAAAGGTCGCAATCGCACACTGACTCGCTCGAAACGCGATGTGATGTAACAGTTTGTGTCGATTGCAATTCTTTTTTTTTTAAGATCGATATATTTTACAGTTTTCAAAATACAGTTTTTTTGCGTTCTTCTATTATTCAAATTCGCAATTTCGTGCTTATCACATTTCCGAAATCTGTTAACACTTTTACTCGCGCGTTAAAACAAAAGCACAGATTTCCTCCTCCTCTTCCATCTTTCGGCGATTCTTTTTGTGACATATTTCGAAATAAAAAGATACGTACAACTGTGGGGAGAAAGAACGGGAATGATTTTCGCGGGAGCTGCGTTTGAGAGTTTTCGCCATGAGAGAGTCGCGAGATTCTTCGTCGAACTTGCATCGACTTTGGCGACTCGGTACCAACAATTGCAGGGTGCGCGTTGTATTCCGCTTACAATGCGAAACGTATTTCAATGAGCGGGCGGCGATGGAATCCGTTTGGAATTAGGGGGCGGTGACTCGCGCGGGAGCCGAGGTGGCGGTGTTCGCTGCGGAACCGCCACCGGGTATGAGGACAGGGCGAGACGATCATTGAAATGGAAATGCCATTGACGCAAAGTGAAAGTAATTAATGGAATATGTCCGAGCGATAGAGTGAATTCGATGCCTGGTGCCATTGTCGCCGTGGAGCGAGATACACGCATACTGCGCGAAACGGTGGCTGCCGGAGAGGAAACGAGAGGCAACTGCTATTTTATAGAGAGCGGGAAGAGAGAGGATGGGGCGGTGGAGCGAAATTGAGAGAGAGAGAGAGAGAAGAAAAATAGAAGAGAATGTAGTAACGATATAAAAAAAGTAATTTATATACTTTTACTTAACGCACAAAAGATAAAAATTTTCAAATTATTAATATAATAATTAATAGAATAAACAAAAGTGTAAACAACGCTAAGTCAATAAAAAAAAAACAATAAGTTCGCAAATAATTTTATGGATACATTGCAAAGTGTAAGTTGTACGTAATATCTATCATGTTTTGGATAAATAAAGCAGATGAGTTTTTCAAAAGAAGGTATAATGAAGAACGGGGTGTTATAAGGAGACCGAATATAATGTACGGGAAAGGATTGTTCGTTGGAGACCAGTTGCCGGCCGTCCCGTGAAAGACAGAGAGAAAGAGAGAAAGAGAGAGAGAGAGAGGCGGCGAATTTTCCTAGATTTAATTAATATTTCATTTGCATGCTATTTCTCGCCTTGAGCAGCTTCGTATTGCGGCGCGGAACTGCGATCCTCGCGTCTCGCGTCGCGAAGAATCACCACCCAGACGCGAGGGGAGAGGAGTACAGCCGCTACGTGATCTGTACTCTCCACGTGCACCTACGAAACGTGCACCGACACACGCGTGTGCACACACACACACACACACGCACATAAAGCGAGCGGACGTTTATAACGGCACGGGGAGAATGCGGGGCTGTATGCGAATGTCTCGTGAAACCGCGCGCTCGCCTGCTCGCTCTCTGTATTTCAATTTAGTACGTCCATTGTTAGATACTAATATTATTCAGTTGGGAATTGTTTCGCGACGCCTCCCTCGAAGGAAAGAGGGAAGTCTTGATTTTGCGCGACCTTCCGTTTATTACTCGATTCCATCCTCTCGTTCTTCTGAATATTTCCGCCTCGCGAGAAAGATATAAAATATAACGAACGAGATCCATCGATTCTCTCGGTATGTCAGTGACGAAAGAGAACCGGGAAAGGACTTTTTACGCAACATATAAAATGTTTCGCACGTATATGTTCGTCTAATTATTTTTGTTCTGGACTAAACACGTGTCAAATGAAATATTTTATTGCGCAAAGTGAAATTCGGCAATGAAGAAGCTTTTAAGTCGATGTGTCATTTCATTTTCGTACATATTAAATCATACAGTCAACCACACATATACACGGATCTGTGTGCGTACAAATTCAGGTTGATGGTACCACCGGATTGCTTCCCGGGGCGAGCAAACACCGGCGCCATGTTTGCCGACGTTCGGCAACACTTTATTCTCTTCCGATCCGAGAGGAGAAGGTTAAAAAAAGATTTCACTTCGATTGGCTTCCACGCACTCATACGTTTGTATATTTAAGCGAACCGATGTGTAACCATAAAAACACGTGCATGGATACGCGTGTGGATACTTGGAGGAGTATAAGGGAACTCGACTCGGTTCCCATACGCGCACGGAGAAGACGAAAAGAAATAGCGAGCGAGGAAGCAAATATTGATGGAAGTCGAAAAAATGTTAAAAGCCATCCGACTAGTTATTCGGTCAGCTATATATTCGTCGAGGACGAAAAATTCGTTGTTCCGATAAAAAAAAAGAAGAAAAAAGTACAAGCAGTCGGACAACTAAAAATCTTCCTCGGTATTATATAACGTTATCCAATTAGGTACGTCCCGGAATATATGCGTAATAGCGTTTCAATGTCACGCAAAAAATATCTCCTTCTGACGTGTTCGCAAGATACTCTCGTTACTTCTCGAATTGTACGCGCATCTTTAATTGCATCTTAAATTCACAAAAGAAACTTACAACGCGTTTTTGTTTATGATAAATATAACATTTTCGTCGTAACACAAATAAGTCGTAATTAATTAATTAACATTACAATTAAATCCTAATTGATCTCTAGTTCTGCGGCACGAATTGACAAATACAATTACTTCAAAAAGTAATAATAATAATAATAACAATCGGTGAAGATCGAGTGAGACACAAGGGTTTTAAAGCCGATCATCGACACGAACATAATTCGATGAACAATTCCGGCACCTCGATCTCTTTTGGGAGAACCTTAAATTATTCGGCTTCTATCATCCAACGCGCTTTCCCCCTTTTCCCCAACAACCGGATCGGTTTCCAACTCTAACAACCCCTTTCTCCACCCGATGGCTTAAATTCCTGAGTGCGAGAGACGCGAAATATAGAAAGAGGGGCGGTTGTTGCACTCTCTGTGACTGCGGATTAAATCCGGTTGGCGGAGGTAAGGGTCGAAGAGGGAGAAGGGGTGGAGGATGGCTATTATGCTCCATTATGAATGGTAACCAGTAGCCAAAGTAACTCCGCAGGGTGTCGATATATTGCCACCCCTGGAAAACCGGGCGAATACGCCTCGTAAATAATAACCGGGGGCATTATAATGCCCGTGCCGTGCCGGGCGCAAATTGCTAGGTATATAACGTCGAGCGCGTGTTCAGGCATCGACCTATTGGATATGCGCCTTGTAGAGGCCAGTCGATTATAGGTATTCCATCGATATCGTGTACATCTAAGCCAAAGCTAGTACACACCACTGGCGTAATCGTTCAGATATATCGTGAAGATTTCCCTCCGTCAATCTCTTGAAAAAAACACTAATTAAATAAAAAGAGTCGCTCGCGCCACGTCGAATGTTCTTTGTTTTTTTTTTTTTTTCGGTTTTTCCAGCTAAATTCTTCGGTAAGCTATAGAAAAAAGAGAGTTAAATATATTAAATTTGAAATGTTAATTTAAATTATTATTTACTCTCTTTTATACATAGAAAATAATAAATTAAAAATTTATACAGAAAATTATACAGAAAATTTATATTATCTCACTAACACATTTAATTTAAACAAACAAGTTTTCACAAAGATATAAAAATATTTCTCAATAATAATAAAATGTTTCCTTGTAATATCTCTAAAACGTTGCATGACACAACGAAAGGTTTTACTACTGTAGGAAAAGGTGTGCGTATTGTGTGGGAAATTTCGTGATGCATCTTCTGCGACTGTACGTACGTAAATTGAGCGGCAGAATTGACTAGTCATCGCATTGAGATTGATTTATTGAGAGCGGGCAGTGCGATTTGAGATCGATCGACCATGAAACGAATTCAACGGCGTCACGTATCCCATTTCTTCATCTGCGAACGCGGCGCTCGTCATCCGATACCTTTTCCTTTGGTCGCTCGAAGATCGCTGAGAAATTTTCGTTCAGCCGGAAGAGAAGGTCCAAAAGATCTCTCCGCTGTTCACGAAATCAGTCCTTTATCTCTCACATCTGGAGAGACTACGATGTCTTCCGGTTTTCTTTTGACACAATCAATTATTTATGTTGCAGACGAAACACGCGACGTTTTTAAAGTAAAAAATGATAAAACGTTACTGTGTGACAATTTACTTTATGCAATAAATAATATATTTGTGTAAAATGTAAATTATAGGAAAACGTACACGCGTAAAGTGTGAAAACTCAACAAATTAACTGTGAGCAAAAATTAATTTATCGTGTGTGCGTGTGTGTGTGATAAAATTTTAAAAACTGAAATTATATTTGTAGATAAAATTACATATCTATAGATGATTATATTTATAGATAAGTTGTATAATTATTTGTTGTAGTTACTTATAGGATTTATCAGACGAATAGATTAACATGCGTATCATGGAGTATCAATATCTCTTATTTATTGGATGTAGTATTTCTTCGGTCTATACATTTTTTTGTCGAGTAACATGGTAACTACACGGTAGAATGATAATTTCAGTCGCTAGCGGCCAGTCTATAGATATTTTGTTAGGCGTTATTTTACTTACAGGCAAACACATTTATGTATATTACGCGCGGACGCACATTTTCCGGCACGTTTGAATATATTTTATCGGGCAAATCTCGAGATTAATGCAAGATAAAATCAGTTATTAGCGTTGTATTTACAGACTCACCTCCCTCTTCGCGGCTTGAGAGATATACTCGTCGAACTTGTTACCTACACACATATTTGTTCTATATAGTTCATTATCTACACATGTATAAAGTATATTCTTGGAGACGAGTCGGCCGTGAATCCGTGAATTTTTTAAACCTTCGCCGCTTCTTCTCTTCACACGGCGCGTTCGCACAGCGCGAAATTCTTTTCGTTTTTCGCGGATTTTATCGTCGGCGTTTTATCCAACACAGAGAGATCTGATTAATCCGAGCGTTTTTCCAATCGTCTGAGAAATGTTTAACTATATAGATATAATGAAAAAACGGATCGTCAGATACTCAGGATACTCTCCCGTTGACCCTTCAACGGACGCTTCAAGACGCGTCTCTTCCTCTTAGCGATGTTATTTATTACTTTTTCTTTATTGTCTATTGGAACAGCTTTGCGACGTTATTTGGCATATATATGTATTGTCCCAGTCAGTGATGAGCAAACTCGAGCCTCCGATGAAATCTTGTCTCTGGAGACGATACTTCGTCGTTTGAGGTGATTTCTCCTCGTGACATTGTTCAGCAGTCATTCGTACAGTTACATTCGTGTCAACATTAACGAGAACTGCTGAATATTTGCAATATTCGTTGTAAGAAAAAAAAAAAAAAAAAAGAAACGAAGCCAAGCCTCTATCTTGGAAGATATAATTTAGGACGTTTTCAGATTCGCAAACTGTTGTGTTTCTCACGTTCGTGATATGTCACACACGTTGAGAGAAAATATCCGCGGCACAATTTCTCTTTCCCGTATTTCCCGACGTGAAAATACGGAGCGATCGTGTCGTCGTCGTCGTCGTCGTCGTCGTTTGTTGATGAGATTCTTACTGGGGATACGACCAAAAGACGTGACCTTCGTCAGGTCACTCGGAATAGCTGGTCTTGTCGCTGGCGTCGTCGGGACTGGTCTCCCGGTAAGCGTCGCCGGTTCCGTTGGCGTGCAGACTCTGGTTGGGCGGTTTGATCACGGTGGGCAGGTAACCGGTGCCGGTGTACGGCGCGGCCAGGAAACGATGTCGCGTCGACGGTATTGGCGTGGTGCAGTACGCGGCGCGACTCGCGTAAGCCGCGGCCGAGACCGACGCTGCGGACGCCGCGGCGGCCGACGCCAGGGCGCCCGCCAGCGGCGAAAACGCCGACTTGCGTTGCAGACTCTCCTCGCAGACCAGCACCTCGATGGCGGACACCACGTCGCCTGCGACACAAATGCTCTTTCCACGTTTTCTTTTCGAAAAAAAAAAAAAAAAAAAACGCGTGCGCCCCACTCCGAGTACATATCGCGCATCAAGTCGCCGGTAATATAAAGCAATAAATACGTCGAGCGTAAAACTAAGCGAATGTCTCTTTGAACAGGAGAAAGAACTTGTATCGATCAAGACAGTGAAATCAATAAAAATTGAGAAATACGGAACGAGATTGTAAATGAGTGATAATTGAGACAAGCAACAAGAAACGTAACGAGATTTAAAATGAGTATTTCAAGCACAGTTTTTTCTCATGATAAAATAGCAGACTTTTCACAGTTCGCAACATTTTAAGTCTTGAAACACGTACGCAACATTTTAAGTAATTGAGAGCAATTATATGTTTCATGCAACGCGCGAGAAAAGAATCTCTTCTCTTATCAAAACGAACAGATTTTAATTAAAACAGTTTTATAGATAAATTATAAAATTTTATACGAAAGAAATTGAATTAAATCCTACCTTTATAACGATGCAAAAGCGCTTCGACGTCGGCGCGGCGTCTTCCGGGAAACACGCGCAGCAGAAGATCCACCGAGCGTTGCTGCTGTTGTTGCTGCTGTTGTTGTTGCTGCTGCTGCTGTTGCAGCTGCAACCCGCAAGTCTGCTGAATGTTCTGCATCTGCATCTGCATCTGAATCTCCCGCTGTTCGGGGATGTGATGGTGATGCTGATACAGCGCCGGCGAGCAATACGCCAGCGAGGTCGCCGTCGGTCCGTAAAGCGGCGCGTACGGAGGAAAGTGCACCGCGGTCGCCTGCGAACAAGCGATTTTCTCGGTTGTGCGTACGGTGACGATCTATCAGCGCAACGCGTGATTTTACTAACTTCATTTTAGGTCTGTGACTTCTTTTTGTTAAAAAAAAGGAAAGAAAAAATATACTTTTTAAAAAAACAATCTTATTGTGCCAGTTATACGAAAAATTTTCTCAGGTTGTAATATACAACTTCCGTCAAGTCAGTTTAGTTGAACTTTTAATTGAACTTTTGATTGCAATATAAGAAATGCAATTTGATGACGCGATCTGACGCAAAGGTCAGGTTTTACCGGTCAGTGTCTAAAATCGTATAGGCTGAGACGTGACTCACAGCTAGCGGGGGTAGCGGGGGACTAGGTCTAGGCTGTACCAGATCCACCGGTTGCAAAGTCTGCTGCGTCTGCAGAGGACTGCCGCTCTTGCGCAGGCTGAGGTTCTCTGGCGCCGGAGTGTCCTCTCGCTGCGGTGTCAAGGCCGGCGTCAACGGTGGCGTATGCGTCGGACTCTGCGAACCCGGCTCGGGACTACCCTCTTCGGAGTCGTTCAGACTGCTGGTGCGCTTCCTCGTCGTCGTCGTCTCGGATTCCGGTATTCCCGACGACGTCGACACCACTGCAACGTATCCGTCGCACGAGAGAGTTTCGCGAGTAAAATAGAAAAAAAAAAAAAAAAAAAGAAACGCGCGCAATCGAATCTGAGGGACGATCTTACCCAACGAGCGATCTCGCAACTCGTTACCGGAATCGGAATCGCGATCCTCCTCGTTGGCGGTATCGCTGGTTGACAGGATCGTCGCTGTCGTATTTTCGGACAGTCTAGATCGCTTCGATCCTGAAAAGAATTCCGCGATATCGAGCGATTAATTACACTTGATTCGTCGGGCCGAGAATTTAGAAAAAAATCTATTTGATTTCTATTTGTTGTGTTCAATAAATAATTAGATCAGCTAACAGGAAGAAACGTGTTCTCTTTTATACGACAATACTTGTAGCCAAATAACAAACTTCTGTACTATCGAATTTTGCGATTTCGCGATTTCAATAATCTGTACATGCTCGTTAATAACATCTGAGGCTCTTGACAGCGTCGTTATGGCACGCGTGAGCGTGTGCGCGGAACACATGCACAGCAATTGAGCCGTCGGCAATGCGTGAAAGAATCCTTACTTGGGCGAGTGGCTTAGTTACGCTTAGGTGGTAGAAGTCTGACCGCTCGTTAAAAAGTTTAACCGTCCGTTTATTAGTGAGGGGGAGAGAGAGAGAGAGAGAGAGAGAGAGAGAGAGAGAGAGAGAGAGAGAGAGAGAGAGAGAGAAAGAGAGAGAGATTGATAGATCGAGGGAAAGTATGTAGCCAGAAACGAATACGCGAATTTCACCCTTCTTCTCTCTCCCTCTTATCAACCCGCCCTCTTGTGCGCGTGCACGTGCGCCCCTTCGCGTGCCGTTTAAGCACGGAAGTCTTTAATGTGCGCTTAACCACGGATTTCTCCATTCGTTGAATTACGTTGTATGGTTGGCGAGAAAAATTTGTCTATTGAATCTTTTGGTTTCGCTCAACAAAATGTTTCGCTCGCGAAACACAAAAACATAATAACTAATCTTGCAAAAATTCTCAAATTTTTTCTGCGTGGCAATTATTTAATTCTTTCTTCCGCAATTTTTCGAATCTTTTTTGCGTTCTATCTTCTTTTTTTATCTTTTGTTACATATGTAACATTTTCACTAATCGCCTCTAATTAAATCCCAATCAATTTTACTTCTTTTTCTTCCGCAAAACAATAATATCGCAACACCCTTTCAGACGGGGAATGACGTTGTTCGCGGAATATCGAGAAGGGGAGGAGGGAAATTTCTCGCTATAAGGATACAGCTATCTGCGTGCAGCCTTCGGCATCTAGATAATAACATTAATAATTGACATCTCCGGCCGACGTCAAAAGAAAGGAATGCAATATCGAGAGCCGCGGTGTTAATGTAGCTGCCGCACCGGAGAGGATTCTTTAACTCCCCCCTTTTCTCCTGACGCGCATTCCGGAGCGTTTGTGTAAGTGTTGCACACACCGACGCCGTGTATTCATGGCTGCATGTAGGTAATCGCCGGTAGATATTGCAGGCGAAGACCGTTATTAAAATATCATTCTTTCTCACACAAAAAACCCCTCTCTCTTTCTCTCTCTTCCGCGGCATCAACCCCTCCAGGCTTTCATCGTGTGTGCCACTCACGACCGCGCGCACGACGTTGAAATTCATATCCCCATGTAACCTTCATAAAGTCCCGTAGCAGCGTAACGAAGTGCACATATCTTGCCGTGTTCTTGAGGGTGTCGAGTATGTCAAACATGTAGCTCTTTCTCTCTCTCTCTGTTTCTGCGCAGGCAGACTGTTCAAACACACCGTCACGGTTCTGTCACGGTTTGTAACAATAGAAAAAGTTCAATTTCACGCCAAGTTCGTGTCTTCGCGCGACGTGCGCACTCGGGAGATGTGTACAAAGTTAAGATGATCGAAGGATATTTTACACATCGGACGAAAAACTTTTTTATCACATACCTACAGTCTTGAAATGTGCGTCTTATGAAATATATACAGTATACACCTAGTGTATACACCTAGCGCACATACACCTCAGAGCGGTGATCCTGATCCTGGAAAGTGTCTAATCAAAGGCGGGAAAGAAAACCGAGACTATTGTGTAACGTCGCGCAACTCTCCTTTGAGCCGAGACGCAGCAACGCGGGCACAATAGGGAACACAGTATCGCAAACAGGAATCTTTTCTCCCCTCTTTTTCTCAACTTCTCTCTCGTCGGTACTTGTCTTGTATTTCGAGAAGGGTGCGTGTGCAATTTATTGTAATCTCTCCTGTCCCGGGCACACACGAATGAGAGATCTAACTTCTCTCTCTTAGATGTCCTTCTGAAGCGGAGCCAACGCGTACACACACACATACATACATAAGCTCGGCGTGTATTCTGAGACCCACCTCTTCGGTGAAGTTAATAAAATTCAGTTGTATTAGGAGAAGAAAAGTGCCGGGAGGTATCGCATCGAAAATCGTGCGGAATATAACGCGCAGCGGATAACGCACGTATACATATACATATCTTGCGCGACGCCAAAAAATATTCTATAATCTCTTGCAAGTGTAATCGCGATCATATCGATCATCAACACCCGTCACAGACAAGTTCGCGCCGGTCGCGTTCTTATATTACAGCGTGTGATTCGAGGGAGACGAGAGCGGGGAATGAGAGGTGTGGCAAAGATTAATTAGACGTGTTCGGCGATGTACATTACGAGTGGAGCTCGCACAACCGGACCTCTCTTGACCGACGATGACAAGACGCACTCGAAGCAGATACACACAATCGACGGCGGCGGCGGCGGCGGATGTTGTTGTAGGTCTACGCCCTAACCTGCGGCGGCGTATCAGCGCACGGTGGAGACAGACGCGGACAATGGAATCATGCGAGGACAATACCGAATAATTTAGAATGGCACATAGATATCAGGAGAGGCTCCCGGCCTACGGCGGCGGCGGCGCATATAATAGAGAATAGGAGTAATAGGACACAGCCTGCGGGGCAACTGTGGAGGACACGAAACATCCCTATAAATTAGGCTTAGGCAAAACGAGCCCTAACCGCGCGTGTGCGCGTCTCCCCCGGACGCGGATACTTCTCGTCTATCCTTCTTATCTCGAAGACAGAAGCGGGTGTATTACATTTCGAAGTTCTAACACGCCAAAGAAAGCAACACGCCGTAAATTCGTTTCGATCTGACGTCGAGAAAAAAATTCAAAAAAACTTTTTAATTACTTCGGAAATTATATTCTTGTCTAAAAAAAAAAAAAAGAAAAAAAAACATCGATCGAGACGATAATTGTACTGATGTTGAATTCAAAATTTTTACAGCGCGGTAGCGTGTTACTTTATTTTGCACACTTTTATGTAAGACGTCGCGAATTTCAAGTTCGCCGATTCCGTGATTCGAAGTTTGTTGCGAGGGAGCGACGAGAGAGTATGAATTATCAGTACCTATTGTTCGAAAGATCATAAAGTAACTGGAGTGTGGTACTCGGCGGGACTCGGAAACGCTTTCTCTTTCTTCGGGGTCGCGCATGGCGATTGATAAACGGCCTTTGTACATGATATTAATTCCGGTGGAACTTCAATTCAATTACAGCTGGAAGTAATTTACGTTGAAAGTTTCTATCCGATATAAATCAAAATCTTATCTGTTTGTGACTTCGTTAATAAATACTTACACATACTCACAATGTGTGTATGTGTGTGTGTGTGTGTTTTGATTTCTCTCTTATTTTTGTTATCTTATTATCGAAACGATATCTCGAACAGTATTTCGAAAGTAGAGATATCGAAAGTATTTCGACGTGGAACTATCGTTCCACACAAAATACGCGGAAACCAAGTAAAAAATTCCAAGCTCTGGAAATGATTATATCTAAAATCGATAGAACAATCGTGTCTCGTGTGCGAAGCGGTCTCGCGCGGTATCAATTAAATTTTATGAAAGAACGCGCGACTCCGGAGGGTGAAGGGAGGAACGCGCGACTTCAACCCAGTCAGAATATGTACGTGCGCTATACGCTCTCGCTGCAGCGGCTTTTAGGCTCGAGCCCGGAAACGAGATCTGAGCAACGAAGAAAAGACTCCCATTATTACGTATCGATACGCTCGGAAAATAGCAGCGCCCGATCTGCCGCGCAGAAATGACGCAGTCGATTCAAGAGTCGCGGTGCGAAAGCTCGAAGAAAAAGCAAATTCCTTGCCGGGCAACAAAGAGAGAAAGAGAGAGAGAGAGAGAGAGGGCGAGAGAGCGCAAGAGCGAGAGAGAGAGAAGCAGAAATGAGACAGAAGAGGAAGGAAGGGTCCTTCAGCCAGCAGCGACAGCAACAGCGAGCAACAGCCCGATCAGTCATTAAATCGTCGCGATTCCCTTTTATTTCCGCAAGCTATATGTATTACACACGGCATACACATATGTGTATACACACGTGTGCGTATATATCTATATATATATACATATATATATGTCTGCGCGCGTGGGAGCGTTTTACAACGTCCATGTGTTTTTCGCGCTGTATGTCGCGATGAAAGGGGTGAATATAGAGCCGCGGGATGGTTGTGTGTATATACCCCGGGGATGTATGATGGATGGGGGAGGGTGAGAGAGAGTCAAGAGAGAGAGAAAGCGACAGAGAAGTAAAAAAGATAAAGGGAGAGAGAGAGAGAGAGAAGGGAAAAAAGCGAGGACAGGGAGAGGAGAGAATGTTGGAGAGCGATCAGGCGTAACGTTTTTAATTGTTTCGCGCCCAGCCGCCTTTTGTTTTGGCGTTTATACCTCCTAAACGTTTGCCAAGCTCGCTCTTCGACGGTGGTGTACTTTCCCGGTGGTGGGAGAGAGGGACGGGGGAAGGGAAACGTGATATTCGTACCTCCCTTACCATTCCCTCGGTCGTTTTCATTCCCTTCCCCCTCCTCTACGAGGGTTTCTTCGAGAGTCCTTTCGCGTCGTGTCTTGCTTCTTTTTTTTTCCCGAGGAATATAACGTGATCGTTAGTTTTTTCTTTCTAACTCCCGTCCTCCCCCGCGCACCAGTTGGTACAGCGATGGCTTTCACGCTCGGCTGGATGCTCGCCAATGCGTTACGTTCGCGAGGTTGGGCCGCCATGTTGTCGCGTGTCGGAAAAGGAAAGGTTTGTCTGCGTCCTCTTCCCCTCTCGGCTTCGCTCGGCTACATAACCAGTTTGTGGCTTATTCAATTAAACCCTTCCCATTACTTTTTGGTTCTTCTTTTTTACGCGTCTTTTTCTTTAAAATTAATTAAAAATATAGATTTTATATATATAAGTTTTTTCACGGAGCGCTCAGAGAAAATATTTACAATGCAACTATTCGAAAAAGATATTCTTAATGTTTCTTCTACCGCGTGCACTCGATATATCCTCCCGGTGAAATGTTATTAATTCACCTGGACGAGGTAGTCTTTTCACGATCGTGGCGGAAAACCCGAAGCCTCTGCCACGAGCGATAAAGTGTCTGATTTCCATTTCTTCTGTTGTCTTCACGAAAATAACCGATACGGCTTCCGAAAATCAGTTTCGGTTCTCGTCCCAAAACTAGGCTGCATCTCGCGTATATGGAACGCATATGAGGTGCGAAACTCGCGGCGAAGAAAAATAAAGAAAATAATACAAACGCACGTAGAGAAGAATTTAATTCGGTTCGTTCGAAATTTATCTTCTCGAAAGATTGCAATGACAAAACAAATACAATTGCGCGTGTACTTATTTAAGCCGTGAGTTTAGTATCGAGCTATTCAATAAGATAAAAAAAAAAAAAAATCCCGCAAATATTGCCTGCCCGTAGACTGTATTTGTGATGGCGATGTCTTGAGAGCGCTTTTCCAGGCATTTCCATGATTTTCAAATATTTTGAAGCGCCGAATAACAACTTCACAGCTGCCCGTAGTACACTTCCATATAATTCTTTGTGCGGTCGAGAGGATTCCCGCTTCTTTTACTTGCTTTACATTCACACCGAGTTACCGGCATGAAATCACGTACGTCGAGTGGTATTTAGCGACATTCCCGCGGATCTCGTATCGATCAACAAGAGATCGGAGCTGCCAAGGCCCCCTCGTCATCCCGCCGTACGTATATCCCCATATCGGTCTGCAAATCCGACGAAGCGTACGAGAAACGTACGAGTAAGAAACGCGCGAGTTTTGTTCAAACACTCTTAGCAGACGTGCTCCTTCGGCGGCGTTGCACACGTGTATATGCATTCGATTCCCGAGAGCGGGTACACCTATGCAAATAGGTAAGGTCGGGCTCGGTCTTACCTATCATCTGTCCGCGTTTGCGTGTTCTCCGAAGTCCCGCTGACTCTTTGCAAACAATGTTGCGAGGCACGTCGTAAGAGCGATAAGTAGCCGCGTGTCGCGATCATCCTGGACTTATCCGAATCTGATTACTCAAATTCTATTTGCCTTGCCGAGTTCCTGAGAGACATGTGTGTGCACATATACGTGTGTGTGTGTGTGTGTGTGTGTGTGTGTTTGTGTACTCGAGGACCACAAGCCGATGTACTTTATTAACAAATGCAAACTCTGTCGTTGATTTTTTGCAACGCGTACGAGTTTTACGAGTGAAACTGTTTTTAGAACATTATTAATTATTTTTTTGTTACAACAAAATATTTTCTAAAACAAACACAAAACCAGAGAGCCTATGGTCCAAGATGAAGGTGGACGTTTAAATACAAAACCACAAGCTCTTTGGTTTTGTGTTTGTTTTAGTTTTTCTCATCAAGCCGTTTTTATTACTATTAAAATATTTTCTGTATATAAATTTACAGATGTATATAGATTGTGATCAGTCAAAACTGTAGTTTTACATTTTTATTTGCGGGCGGTTATGGACGACAGTGGTTGAGGGAACGTTTCGACAAGAAGTCCGCCATATGATCGGAATCTTTCTTGATGCCGCTTGCTTCCGCATCGGGGACACACGTACGCCGCGTGAATTCACACGAGCGCAATCTAAGGAGAAGCGCGCAAGGGAGCGTATTACAGCGGGGGGGGGGGGCGAAATAATTTCCTGATGTCCTCCGCAGTCACGAAGGACGAAGAACGGAAGCGAACTGGTCTTTCACAAAGTTTCTTGGACACTTGAAGAAGCTTCTCTCTCTCCTGCGAGAAACTGCCGGATAATGGTCCCCCGGTAAACGGAGCGACCGGAGTGATCCTTACGGGGATAAAGGGTGTCGCACACGTATGAAAGACGCCCTGTACGCGTCTGCATGTGCGCGCACACACCGACTCCTACAAAAGCATACGTATCCCTCTCTCGCTGCTGGCTTCACCAGCGGAGAATTTCAGCGGAAAGACCAAATCTCCACATCCTCCTTTTCGAGACGTAATGACTGTGCCGCGCGCGGCGTTTCGCCCTTTGCTACCGCGAAGCACCCACCTTCGTGCACTTCAATCGCTCGTAAATGTCAGTTAGCGCGACTCAACAGTGTGTGATTTTATGATGATATTTTACGTGTATACTATTTAAATTTTGTTTACACACGCACAAAAATGCATGCAGTGTTTATTTAAGAACATTCTCTAATTAGAAAATTAATAAATCATCAATTTTTTCTCTTGGATGTATTAAGAAAATCAATTCCCGAACGTATAAGATAAATATATTTTGCATTATTTTTGGCGATTGAAAATTAATCTGCGTGCAAAATAGTTTTGAGCAAAATTTTTGTCACGTATGTATCTGAAAATGACCGAAACGTGGAATACGCGTTGTGGAAAGATTGGAATAAAAAGACTCGAATTTTTTTAGTTAAAATTTTCTTCCGCGCGTTCGAAGAAAGAGAGATCTCATCTTTCTGCTTTCGCAAAGTCGTGAGTGTCCATTCCCTTAGCATTAAAGAGGTGGATATCTCTTTCCCCGTTCGCGATATAATAGGGACTCGTCGAGTTTCTCTCCGCCACCAAGAGAGCACCCACTCACTTGGCAGCACAAGCAACCTCTCACTAACTTACTCGGAAAGAGAAAGAGAGAAAGACAGATTTTGTGCATGTATGTGTGTGTGTGTATCACCGACCAACCTAGAATCCCCCGCGGTCGAAGGCACTGGCCCGAGAAATTCAATTACTGCTAAACTTCTCGACCGGAGACTCTCCCCGGTTCATCTATATACTACTGTAAGCATTCTGTTTCGAAGATCGGCCAGAGAGACATCTTACATCTCTCCCTTGTCTCGCAGGTACACGGCGGTACATTTCGGACCGTAATTGAAACCAGGTGCGCTCGAAGGGTTTCCTCATCACGGCGAGATAGTAGTTTTTTTTTTTTTTTTTATTCTTCTTCGCAGTTTTCTTTTTTTTTCTTTTACTGTTTCGGTGACGTCGAAAAATATCTTTGAAAAATAAATATTCTTCTAAAATTACGTATTCAAAAGCCAGTTTTTCTTTTTCGCGACATTATACGAGAGATAAAATGCAATGTGAGGAGTTGCGAACGGATCAAATTGCACACTTCTGTTCTGCAAGTGGAAAACGAACGCGCGTGTAACGAAATGTGTCAGAATGCGGAGTTTTATTATTTACAGCCGCAACTTTATACGGTTCGCGACGTAACAAAAAAATGCAATGCACCTCTTTCGAACGCGTCACTGTCAGATATGTAACGATAAAATGCAACGCGAACGATAGAAAAGCGCTAAACACAGAGTGCTCGCAACAAACACACCGATAATCGAGTGCGAGTCCGCATTGTTGTGTAAAGTGATATCGGTCGGAAAAAGTTGATTTTCGTGACGTGCAATCATATATAATAAATGTCAGAGCGAATCTTAATACTGTAACATTATCGAAGATTTATTTCGGTCAATGTGTCCGTACAAAGTGTATATTTTTTTTATTTATTTCCACACGTAAATTAATTTATATAATAATTTGAACTGAATTTGAAACTTTATCCTCTCATGCTTAGTTTGTATGAAAGATATTCAATTTATCCCTCCATGGAAATTAAAAAAAAAGACACTTCGGCGTCGAACTCGGACTTCCCGTATGACATTGTCTCATTTTTTAAATGTGATTCTTGATATCGTTAATCATCGCGTTCAAGGAGGATACACGAGAACAAGAATTCGGTGTCAAATGTCGCGACTGAACTGGCGAGTTTTAATTTAATTGATATAGTAAAGAGGCGCGCGGTTTTCTCAGAAGAGCGTACTTGGGCTTATGTGCCAAGTCGCGTGTTTGCTCCACTTATAACATATATATAAACGGGGTGAGAATATAAGGAAAAGAAATTCTCTACGAAAGAGGTGAGCGCGAAAGGGTCGAGGTGAGCGGGAGAGCGAACGGGAGAGAATTAAAGGCCGCCGTACTAACGAGTACGACTTTTGATTCGAGTGGTATAATAAGGGTCCGCGAGTCTACATGACTATTATTTACTTAACAATATTATAGCCCGCGGCCACTTGTCCTACTTAAAGGCGTGGTGTACGCACGTTCCTAATGGGCACTCGTCCGCAAGTCATGCGTGCACCGAACGCGCCCCCATTTCTTGTGGTCGCGTGCCGTCGATTATATTACGGACTGCGTGCATATATGTATATATACCGCGCGCGCTTTCGCTAAATAGCGATACGCTTACTTATATTTCTTTATACCGCGCAATCTTCTTCAAACAAAATATACTGGCGCTGCATTCACGCGAAGCGAAAGTCACCACGCGATGAACTGAAGATGAGATCCTTAAGAAAGATGTGTTTTTGTTGCGGTTTTACATATACACTTCTAACGAAGAGATTGCGAAAAGAAAGATCTGTGGAGAAACTACAAGTGTTTCACTCACCGGCGACGATCGCGTCGCTCTTCTCGATCTTCGGCTGCCGATACTCGTCCTGGGTAGACCTTTTTCGCGGCAATAGACCACATTCCGCGGGTTGCTGTTGTTGGAGCTGCGTCTGGATATGTGCGGCGGCGGCGGCGGCGGCTGCCGCGGCCGCAGCGGGTATTGCGAGACCCGCCGGACTCGCTACGTGCGCCGGATGCGGAGGTGGACTACCGGCTGGTGTCGTACTGGCGGTCGCCGGCAGAACCGGAGCGGTGGTGCAGCTGCCGGCGTTATATTGCAATTGCAGGCCCAATTCGCGCGCCTCGCTCTCCTCCTGGGCCTGTTGCCGTCTCAGCGCGACCTAACAGAAACGTTTTTAGTTCGACGTTTGAAAGAATAAACGCGTGTAAAACAGTTTATTAAAAAAAAAAACAGATGGTCTCTTTAGCAATTTCTGAAATGATGTAATCAATATTACAATCGCTTCAGAATATTTTATTCATATTATGTCATATCGCGAGCAATCGGATTTTATTTTATTTTTCGTTACAATTTGGCGCGGATCAAGAGCGTATTGATTATTTTGTTAAATAGCGCGGAAATACAAGACACACACGTGAATGAGATCTCGAGTGAAACTGAACCGGGCCCAATGGATTCACAAGCTCATCACACACATGTCGACGATGTTTAGAACGAAATCTTAGATGTGCCTATATAACATTACGGTTTTGAAATGTTACATGAGCTGGTAACTCTATCCGTGATTTGGCTGTTATATCAAAGATCCAAATGTAAGCCCACCGAAACCGTATCGATTCCACACTCTCTGCACTCCGTACACGTACATATGCGACAAGTTCTTTAAGTGGGAATCTAGCCGATAATAGAAGAGAGTTTATTTCTTTATAATTTTACAAAAATATAAAAACATCCATTTTGTAAGAAATATATATTCGTTTTCTCTTCTTTCCCGAGAAGACACGCGCGATTCAAAAGAGTCTGTAAATGACAAATTAGCGACACGTTATATCTCGGCGAAACCTCGAGAAATATATCTCACCTGAGCAGCCATAACGCGTTGCCTTTCGGCGATGAGGGTGCACTTAGCACACACGCAATCCCGCCACCGGCAATAGCGTTTGTGCCCTTTGAGCGCGGACACGACTCCATGATTACGGCATCGTGCGCACTTGGGGGTACGTTGGTATCTCTCGTTGGCGCGCAGAAAAAACGCGGCCGGCAGCACGTGATGTTGCTGCTGCTGCTGGTGCTGCATCAGTTGGCCCACGTCGACGCCGAGATCGACACCGCGGGGTAGCGACATGATGTTCGCTGTTTTTCGGCGATTGTTAGCACTTGCCGACAACGATAACGACGATGACGATCAGCAGCAGCGCGATCACCGCGCGCCGCGGAAAATTCGTACCGGGCGCGAAACCGCATACTCGATTACGCTCACCCCCATGCCGGAGACGATCCTGAGAATCTCCCGGTGGTGATTTGTTTCGGTGGTGGCGGTGGCGGTGGTGGTGATGGGCCACACAGCGGCCTCGTCACAGCCAAAACGACACGGAAGTGCGCTTTTCTCAATGCGCTCGCACTGTACGACGTGTGACACAGGATCTGACGGTACCTACGTGCACCATTCTGGAAACGTGCTCGATTGAAAAAACGTTTTACAATGATTCGCAACAAATACGATGTCGCAAGTATCTTCTCATAATTGTGGAACGCGCACTTCCGTATTAAATTCCGTATAACGTGGGCCGCTATCTGTCATACGACACCCGTTTCGTTCGGCTGTCGGGGGCCGAAATGCGGAATCGCGCCCCACGACACACACTCTCTCACCCCCCTCCCTCCTCTCACTCCTTCTCGCTCGCCGACATTGTCAACAATTGCAGCATCCCGGGTGAGTCGATTCAGGTAGCGCGCGCGGATAGACGGAGAGGCGGTAGCGCGGTGTCGGTGGTGGCAGCAAAGTGGGAGCTTAAAGGGGCCGCGGCAGCAGCGACCGCTCTCTCTTACTCTCTCTCTCTCCCTTCCTCCCTCTTTCTCTTTCTCTCTCTTTATCGACGACAGAGGGAGGATATAGGAAAAGGAGAGAAATAGAGTGAGAATAAAGGACAGGAGACCAGGGAGGGATAGGGCAGAAACTAACGGTCCCCTCCACACTCCGCAAGCGCGAAATAAAACACTGTGCCACAGTGTTCCACCCCGAGGCCTCGGCCAAACGCGTGGCCGCGGCGCGCTGCGGCCACGCCTTCGCCCGTCGCCGATTGGCAAGTTCGCGCTGTACCAAACTGGAGATGTTAAGAGTTTATATCTGCCGCGGAATGAAAGGGGGACATACCTAGTCGCGTACCCACCTACCTATATACCTTTGCTATCCGCTCACCCCGAAGGGTGTAAGTATATGCGTCGATTGTGTGTATCTTCCATACGGCGATGATGGTAGTAACAGAGATGGTAACGGTGGTGGTGTTGGCGGCGGCGGTGGCGGCGGCGGCGGCGGTGGTGGCAACGGACAAACACATTACTCTTTTATTTAAAACCCGTTCCCGCATAAAATACAATGCGGAGCGATGCTCAGACGTTTCTCCATGCTCCGCCTTTTGTTTCGACCGACTGTTCTTAACTACGCACGCCTTTCTCGTTTCTCTCTCTTGGCTGGAGGAACGTGTCCTTTCTTCCTTTTTCTTCTCTTTTTTTTCCCTTCCTTCTTCATGTCACGGGTCCTCTCTCGCTGCTCGCTACACTCCCCTACCCATTACACCCCCTTTCCCCTCTTCTTCTTCGCTCTCTTTTCGCTGGATACGGTCTATAAACCGCAACCAACACCGTCATCGCGACGAGCCTTCTTTGAATCATATTGTACAATGAGATTTGAATGGTGTGGGGTGTGGAGAGAGAGACGGAGAGCCTGGAGCCCTATTGTCGTTTCACCAATGGCGGCCGATTTTATAGTGATCTAATGTACAGATGTTATTTACCCTGCAATGAGAATAGAATAAAAGCATTGTGCGCATTATGATTTGGATCGCGTATCTCTCCACGTTTTTACCTACTTACCTGCCCTCTCCCCCTCTCTCTTGTACTTTCAATCTAAAACTAGCCCTAATAAAATCTACTTTAACTTGTACCTAAACGCCCGACGTATAGGTACGGTAATATGAATAAAAAAAAAAAAAAAACGTTTTCTTCCAAGTAACAATTATCGTTCATGCGCGTCTCATAAAAGAATGACACTTTTAAAGGGGACAGGTTTACATGAAACGAGACATATATAATCTGTAAAACTGGTTTTCTCCCTTTCCCTCTCTCTCTTTCTCTTCGAGAATAAAGCTGATAGAGAATGTAAAACACAATCGTATTCGATTAACATCGCGCATTTTCCATATGCCTTTTTTCCGGCGAGCTGCTGCTGCTATTATTATTATTATTATTATTATTATATAAATGGATAAGTACTTGATTTATGTCGCGAGTCATTGAGCGTCAAGCGCAACACACTTTGGCTAAATTATCCACATTGTAATTTAGCAATCGACAGAATTAAAATATATATTTATTTTACATATACGCACGCAATGGAAAATTCATCATCGAGAGTGTCACACAAGGGTGCGCAATAAATACAGGTAACAGCGAATAGAGAGAATCACTGTTTTCGATGACGTCCCCGCGTAGGCATTTTTCATTTGACAGGGGCGAGGCAAATTTTGAGCAATAATAAAAGTATTTCGATGGTAGTATTTGTCGCCGATATATATATGCTTATAGGACGGACCTTTTTTTTTTACTCCTCGGTCACTCAAAGCGAATGTATGCACTGATGGGGAAATCAATAAACCAATAGGTACGCCAATACATGCCCGCTTTTATAAAGTATCACGTACTTTTTTCGCATACGATATCAAAAAACGCGAAATTGGAAAAGTTTTGAAGCAAATAGAAATATCCATCACGCAATTACAGAGATTCGATCGCGGTTTCTTTTTCGGATTTAGATCGAATCAATCTCTTTTCGCGAAAGTTGATAAAAACATGACTTTATATTTGTTTTTCATAAATTTTCTCTCCCGCGCTACTTACAAAAAGTACAAAAAGATCAATCTCTCTTTCTCTCGCGGGTTTTAATAATTCTTTGCGCTTGTGAAATGTTTCCAAAAGTATCCGATTTATCTTTGATGTCGAGTGGCTCGACGACGCCATTGTTCGCCCACGCACTCGAGATTTCTCCCTCGAGCTGTGCGCGTTGTAATCTCCCTCGGAGTAAATAGAGCGATCGAGATCGCGGCAATATATCGAATTACGATGTTTGCAAACGTCGAGTTGACCCCGGAGTTGGCACCGCACGCGGGCCGATTGAATTGAGCCGTGTCGCGATCGGATAAGCGAGATTAGATTATAGTCGCCACGTCAAAGCCGCACAAAGAAATCACAGGTGCTTGCTCGCACAACGCGGTTCGGTTCTCATAGCTTTTCTTCCTTCTGCAACACCGGAGAACTGGTAGTGTAACCTGTTTGTTCGGTGGCAATGCGATAATCGCTCGATTGGAAGAGATTATCTCAAATAAAATCTCTCTCAATAGTGTTACGTGAAAATATACTTGCCTGTTGCGCGTTGCGAGATAAAATACAATGCTGTTTACTTTGTTAATCCTCATGTGGGTTCCCTTTCACAATTCAAGATAAAAAATTGTGCAAGTAACTTGGATGATCAACGGAAGGGTACTGTGAATATTTTAACTACGAGAAAAAGATTGCATGTAAATTACATATAAATAAAATATCCAAGACGATGACGATTATCCGTTAATCTCGCACACCCTTAGATGACACTGGCACATGTCGGTGCACACACTCATGTGGATCCATATATCGGTCTACTCCATTCAAGTTCGCTGCCGGTGGGGGGAAAGGTTGGGGGAGAGGGAGTTGCGTCGAAGCTCGCGCGATATCTCGTCGCGATCTACCGCGCCGGTGAAATACCGTATGACTTTTTGACGTGCTTTTAACAGATTGAATTGAAAATGGCTCCCTGGCTTTTCCGATATATCTACCCGCCTCGCATATCCGAGCCGAAACGACCGACCGAACGAACGGATGAGGGAGAGACATGAGAGAGATATATAATTCTTCTTCTCTTCCGTCTCTCTCTCTCTTTTTCTCACTCACTCCCGGCGATCTCTCGACCCCTCGTTACACCCCCCCTCCCTGGGCGATTCCTCTCTCTTCATTTTTGCACATTCGCTGATGCGGCACATTGCAAGCTGCGCCGGCGGAAACGACGTTGGGTGGAAAACGACGGGAGGCAAAGAGAGGGAAAGAGATAGCGGGCGACTGGATCGGTCAGTCTGTGCCAGGAGTTGCGAGGAGGGGGCGAGGGCAGAAATAATGTCCCCGGCGCATTTTTTTAAAGCCTGCGAATCCTGGGGTGGTGGTCAGGACTCTGCGGGGAAAAAAAAGTGACGGACGCGCGCGTAGATATAGATGTGCGCGGAGAGAGCTGGTGCGATATTACGGGCCGCAATAGCCCCGGTCCGGTCGGTCGGTCGGTCGGTCTACCGCCGGATGTGAAACGGTCAAAGCTAAAAAGCACTCTCCGCCGAAACGGGCTATATATTATCCGCAACCCTTCAAACACAGAACCGCGTCCGCGGAGAGAGAGAGATCCATACATAACGTATAACGTGTGCGTAAGCTTTCTCCCGCTTGTCCTGCGAAATCGCTAGCGTAAAGTTATTCGCTGCCGCCGCTGTCGTCGTCGTTTCGATGCTCTTGGAGCTTAGGTGCTCGAGTCGGTTTTACTTTTCGTTCAATTTTCTTTTTGGAAAAGAGACCAGTATTTTTTATCAATTGGCTTTAAAAATGTTCTAAGAGATACGTGATCAAATTTAAAAGACATAGACGCTACATAATCGCTATATTAGAGTAACCACATATCTTTCTATCTTTCTATGAGATTTTCCAGCATTAAGACAATTAAAATCAACGCTTAAGTTAAAAAACGAAAAGAACAGATTTCTCGTCTGTCGAGAGAACCGATTAGAAATGCAAAACTCTTTTGCGTTATTTGATTTTTTTTTACTCGCAACAGCAAGATTTTGTTTCTTTCTTTGGCTTTTTAATTGTTTCTAATTGTTTAAAAAAATAATATCGATGTAATCTCGAATACGTACATGTTGCATATAACAGGATAATAGTCGTATGTTCCACGGGAGGAATAAAATGGGCGTGGTTACGATGGGGTTGGTTACGACGAGTTCTCTCTGTTGCGATCTCGTCGGCCAATGCGAATCCGCTTTGCCATCTGGCAACTGTTGCAAACGCAAGCGCTGTCTAGCTTATGCCTCTGCGAGCTCGCTTATAGGTCCCTGAATATTGGACGTAGCGCCGAATCTGATGATATATATTATACATCAGCGCAGACTCAAATGTTAAAAGAAAGAGAGAGTAAAAGAGAGAGAGAAAAAAAGACTGTGCGTGTCTACTCGATTGTTTTTAATTCATACTTTAATTAAAGATAGCTATATCTTGATCCCAACTTACCGGTTCAATTCTATATCTGTGTTTATTCGATAAGTCGATTATCCTTTCCTGACTTTGTCAATTTTGGTTTGTACCGTCCTTTGCACTCCTTGAGACGTTCCAGTGCCAAAATCATGCTGTCTATTATTTGACTCGTGCTGCTGTAGAAGTACTTGTATTCACTGGCTTTCGGATGACGATTGTAAATGTCTTCCATAAATTCGCCGTCCGGGGTGAAGAACAGAATTCGCGGAACATAAGTTCCGTCCGGTTGAAATCTCGCTTCATCTTCTGTGGGATCTTGACCTTTTCTCACATCCACCATAACAAAGCTATTCGCACGTATTCAGATAAATAAAATGATTGTCGAGTTTACAAAAAAGATAGCAAAAAAAAATTGTATGCGTATGTGTGTGTGTGTGTGTGCAAGAAGTACTTACTGTTGACTGAGATCGAGAATTCGGACGGAGTTCGTGAATTTGGGCTTCAACTGCTCGCACATGGGACAGCCCGGTCTGTGAACCAGAAGAAATATCGGCTTTCGGCTGATCTTAGCTTCTTCAAAGCCTTCTCGCGCGTTTTTCCATTTGTACAAGCGCCCGAAGCTGTGATCGTTGACGTCGGCCGCGATCACGTTTCCGAATATGTAACACGTCAAGGTGGCGAGGCTCCGAACTTTGGTGAACGAACTGAAACATTTTGCGTAACGCATAATTTTTAGTTTTTTCACTTTATCGAGAATGACACTTCGTTACCACATGTTTAATATCCAAATTTAAGTTCTGACACGTGGAATAACGCGATGCGTGCGCGCGACTTCATCTTCCGCGACTAACTTTGCGCTCTGTTTTCAAAGCAGAGCGTCATCTGTGATTTAAAGGATGCAGCTTATCGAATAGAGATTTAAATTTCGTGGTTCTGAATTTTGCTTAGGCGATTCGAATCTTCGCTGCATCGGTTTTGGTTCGCCCTGGTCGGTTGAATGGTTGAAAGTTTTTTTAACTTTTCGCTGAGAAACAGATCCCGTTTTTTTTCCGC
This sequence comes from Pseudomyrmex concolor, assembly GCA_014839585.1. Lineage (NCBI taxonomy): Eukaryota > Metazoa > Arthropoda > Insecta > Hymenoptera > Formicidae > Pseudomyrmex > Pseudomyrmex concolor. The sequence goes on along the minus strand of QVOB01003585.1, from coordinate 33,482 downwards.
ACGCTTTAGATAAAATAACAAGAAAAAAAAATGAAGGAGGACGAGAAAATATAATGCAATAAGGAAAGAGCATTGAGGAAAGTACGCGAGGATTCGTAGTTACGCGCAATATACACAAGAACAGCGATGAGCAACCGAGAGCGATTTGAGGTTAAATCCTGTGCAAATTGCATCATGTAAGTTATCGATTAAATGTTCGTTCGGCACGATCAAAACAACACTGCACTAACGCGTGTTTGTTATGCGAATGTAAGAATGGTGAGGAACAAGTTGACGCGTCGTAGGTTAAGATCTCGTCGGAGTCTCTTCAACAACGTCGTCAGGAAATAATATATCGAGAAAATCATCTACTCGACGAAGATGAACTGGAATTATTTGGTCTTTCAAGCATGGATGTCCTATCTGATGGCAGCTGGATTATTAGTTTTCACAAGTGGCTTCCTCCTTAATCGCGTCTCCAGACCGGAACGAGCTGAATGTGTGCGATGCACGGTCGACTGCGACACGGCGAATATCTTCCGGGACACCGAACAAGCCGCCAAATTTTGTCTTGAGCGCAAAGCACGCGTCGTGCTCTTGATTGTCGACGCTTTGAAATACGAATTTGCGGAGTGGTACGAGGACGATGCCTCGATGTCCTCGTATCATCGCAACAAATTGCCCGTAATTCACGAATTACTGCAGAAACAGCCCTTGCATTCGCGTCTGCACAAATTCATAGCCGATCCACCAACCACAACCATGCAACGTCTGAAGGGTCTTACGACAGGTTCCTTGCCCACTTTCATCGAGATGGGATCGAATTTCGCATCAGAATACATACAAGAAGACAATCTCATCGATCAGAATGCCGCTGGAGGTATTGTTTTCATGGGAGACGACACTTGGACCAATCTGTTTCCGCAGAAATTTCTGAGACAGTTTCCGTCGCCGTCCTTCAACGTCTGGGACCTGGACAGTGTGGACAAGGATGTCAGATATCGCATTTTCTTTGAGATGAAGAAAAAAGACTGGTCGTTGCTGATAGCGCACACACTCGGAGTTGATCATTGCGGACACAAGCACGGCATGTACCATTCGGAAATGATGAGAAAACTGAACGACACGAATACGCTTATAAAGGAGATCGTGGCGTCTCTTGAAAAGGACATGATTCTTTTTGTCATCGGGGATCATGGAATGACTGAAACCGGAGATCACGGCGGCGATAGCGCGAACGAAGTCGAAGCCGCTATGTTTGTTTACTCGACAACTCCTCTGTTGAAAAGATTTGCAACTGACAGTGACAATAGCGTGAATCAAATTGACCTTGTTCCTACTCTGGCGTCGATTCTCGGCACATCAATTCCTTTTTCCAACTTGGGATCTGTAATACTCGACTGTTTGCCCGGACGAGATAACGGCGATCAATTGTTGTATCCGTTACAGTCTCTGTGGCGAAACATTGCTCAAACAAAACAGTATGTGGAGACGTATTCCGCGGACACATACTTGTTCTCAAAAGAAGAACTTCAGGACTTAGATTCTATGTACAATAATCTTTCTAAACAAGTGAAAAACGTAGATAGCTTTGAAAAATTAGAAGCGTTTCTTCGAGATAGCAAAAATTATTTCAATCTATTGAAGTACGCGTGTTCCAAAGTATGGGTCCAATTTGATTCCAATCTAATGTTCCAAGGTTTACTTTTAACGTGTTGTTCAATGTTGTTCTTTTACATCTTCATTATCGGCATTCCCGTGAGTCGTATGTGTGATATATTCAAGTCTTCGTTTCTACAAGTTGCCATAGCGGCCAATGTGATTACCGCCGTGATCATTGAGTGTTTGTTCTTGTTGAATGTTTTGAGAGAGGAGAAAAACACCATTTTTATCGCGACCGGCGCAGTTTCCACTGGGCTGCTGGTCGTAACGATTGCTCAAAATTCGGAAATCGTGTGCTGGTTCACGTCAATATGTCGATATTATCGTAGAATTAAGCTATTGACGCTTGTAGCTGTAATAATACTTTTGCTAATAACAGGCGGGCTCTTCTCCAATAGTTACATAGTCGAGGAAGACAAAGTCCTGTCCTTCTTGATCGTCACGCTTGTTTGTCTGCTCGTATTCGACCTGAGAAAGAACGACGCTGAGAATACAACCGAGAGAAGAACGAGATTTACGCCGAAACCGTCGAAACCGAATTTCAAAACGATCGTATCGGTTATTGGACTGTTGGCGTGCGTCTCAGTGAGATTGTCTCATTACTTCTGGCGCTGCAGAGAGGAGCACATGAAACGGGAATGCTCCATGTTCACCACCGGCAAAGACACCTGGTCCACGATGCCAAACAATTGGGAGCGTGCTCTTCTGACTGTCTTGTTCGCCCTGATCGTTCTGGCGTCGTACGTGATAACGGTCAGAATGTGGCTGCAAAGTTGCGGAAATTTAACGGGCTTCGCTCCGAGCGTGATGGCGGGCCAGTACTGTCCGGTTATTGCGAGCGTTTTCATGGGTTGCTACTGGATCCTCCAGAAGCTTCCGAATTTCATCAAGCCGAAGTTCATATTATCGTGGCAGATCAATATGCTGTCCGGCGTGGTTTACTTGTTCTGCCTGCTCGGGATTCTCGTTCTCTACTGTCGTCCGCTCAGCATATACCTGCTGCCTAAGAAGAGGGAGACCATCGACGTTTATCAAGACGAGAACATAGTACCTCGATTATTCGAAAAGATAAAAGACTCGATGTCACGCAAACAAGCGGATGATCCGCCGCCGCCGGTTATTTACGGTTTTGGCACTGCCTACAGTGCTGCGTTTATTTCTTTAAGCGTGTTCCTCACACTTCTGTACTCGTTGTTGCTGGGAGAGTCTCTCTCGCCGGGAACTTTTTTGATATTCGTCACGTGCATCTGCGTGCTGGGATTGTCTGCGATAGAGAGATATAAAAATGCCAATAATATTTGTGAGTACTGTTTGTCTGCAAAATTTCTTTCTGTATATATTGTTTATCATAAGTTTTTTCAATGTTTCTTATGTGTATTTTCTCTCACAGCTGAACTCCTCAACGTGTCGATGCCCGCGCTACTCTGTTGGTTTCTGCTGGCTGAATATTTTTTCTACGGAACCGGTCATCAGGCGTCGTTTCCCACTATTCACTGGCACGCCGCCTTTGTAGGAACTGGTGGCCATTTTTACGGAAATTTCGTTTCGGCAATTTTAATCGGTAGATACAATCTCTCTCCCCACAGTTCTCTGTTGAAATTTCTCTTTAAATGTAAAACTGATCAAAAATGTGTTGCAGGTTTCAATACATTTGGATCGCACATTATACTTGGCGCGACATTACCGCTGTTGGTGATCGTGCCGTTTGCATTGCATCGATTGTTTCCCAAGTTTCTCAAAGCGAAGTTTTTCGATGACATAAAGAGAGGTGAACTCCTGTTGTTCGAGCAAGATTCTGCTTTTCACGCTGCTATTTTCTCAGTTGCGGGAAAATATACGTTGCTTCACGGAATTCGGGTATGGCATTTAACAAAATTCGACACACACACAACAGACCGTGTGTTTCTTAACATCAATTGTCTCTTTTCTAGACTTTCGGCATCATGCTCGCGGCGACTATACACTGTCGACATTTGATGGTCTGGAAGATATTTGCACCTAAACTGATATTCGAAGAACTGGGATTTCTGGTAACATTAGGTAGCGTGTTAGTATCGTTTTACATGGTGTTCCGCATCGACCAACAAATGGAACACCTCATTAACAGAGTCACGAAAGACAGATGATACATGCAAGTCTAAAAGACGTCTGAAAAAAAAAACGTCCTTATTTTAGATGTCTTTTAGACTTCGTTAAAAGACGTCTTTGAAATAAAGGATTGAAATAAAGGATCTTTTAATGCGTAATTTCACAAGACGTTTTTTAAAAAACTAAAACGAAGATCATTTATAGTTGACTCGTCCTTATATATAAGACTGTGTATAGTACAACCGATAGCAAAATACCAAAGTTGTAAGAACTATTTTCACTTTGGAGATGAATTCGAAAGTGATCGCATCTATGCAATACGAAACGAGCAACGCAAAACCTCTTATCACGATACTGCCAATATATATATATATACGTACAAATGTTTCCATAATTTTGTATAAAAATAGTAATTATATATATATATATATATAAAGAGAAGGTAAAATGAAGTCAAATACATCTGGCGAGTGTTACAAAAAGTATGTTTCTATCAAACAAATACAAAAAACTTGTATCTCTTCCCAATTTCTTCGAGATATTAGTGTTAGACTGATAGTTCGCCTCTTTTGGAACGCTTTACTACGTCGCGAACTGTGTGATGCTTCCTAACACACTAACGCTACCCTGCGTGCAATGCATTGCTGATTGATGACGAACAAAGCAACGCACTTGATGCAGGATTGCGTCCGTGTGCCGCGGTCTGTCTGCGCGACTGATGAACACAGCGTGTGAGTTATTGGAGTGTGATTATAAGAAAGACAAAGATTAAAGAGCATTAAAATATCCATCCTTTCAAAAAATCCGTTCAGAAAAAAATATCGTGTATATTTCTCGTGGTTGAGATAAACAATAAACTCAACATTCTAACGACGCGATTCTTTGTATGACACTTGTTTTTTTTTTTTTTCTTTTTTTATCGCAGACACTTGCAGATGATTCCGTAACACACATTAACTTCTTTACCTTCTTTTAGCGAATATATTTTATTGGATAAACAAAACGATTAATCGTACACGTTTATATGGTTCGGATAACAGCATTCTTCTTCCAAGAGTTTTTTCGTTTAAATGTAATCGTGCAAATATATATATTTATATGTAATTTGTGTGACGAGAGAGAAATACTCCTGTCGGCTGAGAGAGAGAGAGAAAGTGGCCTAATGATGATTATGATGATGCCTGTGATCTTGATAGTCGTTCTTGTGATACTGCATCCAGTCGGCCCATTTGTTTAAGTCTCCGTTAGACCCCTGCGACAGATGTCCGCGATATTTCATTATTTTTCAGACATTGCACGTATTTATTAAGTATAAATTAATACTCTTACAAGCCCGGTGCTTGAGAGTTAGGCAATTTAGGCATTTGAATCTGAAAACAGATGAGGTTATCACATTTTGTAGCTTTTCATTGTGGATGTCTCAAAATGCTGGATTTTTTATTGGACAAAATGTCAAGCGATAACATTCCGTTTCTTTGCAAGATTTTCAAAAATTTTATATATGTTGTATGTATTGGCTTTCTGACGTGTTGTAGCATATGTTTTACGAGAGCACAAAAATTTATGTATGCGCATTGTCTTTCATTTAATTTAATGTTGTTATAAGTTGTTAAGAAATAATATATATACGTACATATATTTGAAAAATCGTTTCTGATACACAGACACTTGTTCTTTTCTTTTTGTGTTACCAGCGTTTAAAAAGAAATTTCTTTATTGTTTACTAGAACACATCATAGACTAGAAGAAAAGAATGAAAATCACACTCATACCAATAATTTGATTCCGCCTCCTTGATGACCTGGGGTAGAACCTCCTCCAGCTTGCACGGACTCCACCGAGCCCGCGGGCAGACTTTGGTATCCCTGATGCATCTGCATTTTCACGCCTCTCGTGTACGGCCTGTGGTCGCGTTGATGATCGTCGTTCTCATATCCCAGAAACGGCAGCAAGTCCGCTTGTCGCTTCGCAAAGGATGTTGGATATGAATTCTCCGGATAAGACACCCAAATGGACGTCGGCTCCTTCGACAGAGCTCTACTCGCAATCAGGTTCTCTTTGATGAGATCGGACGAATAAGGGGCAGAAGTTGCGGTGTCGATGGCAGATATTTTCTTCAAAATGGCGCTCAAGAGGGTGTTGTTTATCGACGAAGAACTAGCTAATGGAGCATTCGGCAATTCCGAATTACTTGAAGCGTCGGCGTTACTACTCGTCGCGCTCTTCGCAGCTGTGGTGATGTTCTTCTGCAGATTCGTCAGCATGTCGAATACTTGACTGAGCACGGTCATTCTCTGTTTGAAGGGCAACGTCGGATCCAAGGTTGGTTTCGCAAAGGGAAACCCGGAGAAGGGAGAAGGTTTGAAAGGTTTCTTCGACGTAGCGGCGGCGACCGCCGCGGCCTTCTCGTACGCGATCAGGTCGTTCAGGGTCGCGATCATGTCGCCCTTCAGATCACCGAGCTCTGACATTATCGCGTCGACAATCGCGTCCTTAGCGGCCACGATGGATGACGCATCGTCCAGTGATCTCTTGTCTGTTGAAAAATCTTCGGGTTTCAGAGACCTCATAAATTTGGCGCCGTCGCTTGCGTCCGAAGTTACGTTCAACTTCAAACTGTCGAACAATTTGTCCAAGAAGTCCGACACTTTCGACGTGTACTCGCCTGGACCCGGGATCACGGAAGACGGTAACCAGAAACTGGCTGGCACAATGGTGCTCTTCGGCGCTTCTGTCGTTGTCGCCGGAGTGCTAGTGGCGAGATTATTGAAGAGCGAATCCAAAAATGCCGACTTCTTCGCTGTGAACATGCTCGGATCCACCACCGGCCCGAAAGATCCGCTGAACGGACCACCCGGTCCGAACATCCCTGGTAAGTATTCCTTCGGCGCGCTGTCTGTTTTCGTTGCCGACAAACTTTCTATTATTTGCGGACGCGAGACGGAACTGTCGTCCGTGGGGGAAAGCGCTTCTACGCTTCTTCTCCTGCGAGAGAACGGTGCCTGCATGACATCCGGCGACGAGAACGGCGAGAATGGCGACGAGAACGGCGACATGGGTCCGAATTTCGGTCCCATCGGGCCGAACTTGGGAAACGGACCTAACATACCGCGTTTGGACACACCGCTACTGTCGATCGTTTCACCGCTTGCTGGTAGTGCGTTTCTTTTAGTGCTGTATAACAGATTTGTCTTCTCAGCGCCATCCAAGGATGATTCGCTTGAGCCATACGGAATGATCGGCTTGGTGTCTGCCGTGGTAAGCTGCACTGGTCCTAAACCGCCGAACAAGTTGCTCAGCATGTCTGTCTTCTTAGAGATGAACATCTTCGGATCGACAAACTTCGGAAAGAACGGCGACTTCGGCACATAGGGCACGGATATCGTGTCTATTCCTGATGGAGGCCCGAGAGCCCTCGAATAAACTACAATGTTTTGATGTAATAATTAGAACAACGCTTTATTTTTATATTTTCGTGTACATTCTGTTGATTAAGTGAAATAATATAACGGGAAAAAAAATTTATATTACCAGGTGAGAAACTGGAAGACCATGTTGCTCCGGGTGGAAGCGCCAGAGTCAGACTGACGATGCACGCCAGCAGGCAGGTTGAGAGCAAAAGTCCTTTCTGTCGGAGCATATTGCGCTAAGTGACGCGGTTCATGCCGCGTGAGCGTGTTTTTATAATAATCATCGCTTGATAATCCTTTGCAAAGTCTCCTGGGATTAGACGGGAATGCTACATCCCGAGTTCTGCCGCACAACCGAAGCCTCATTAAAATAATCCAGCAAACACATATGCAAGAAGAGCTCGCAGTTGCGTACTTTAATTAACCAACGCGTCAGAGGGAGAAAGAGAAAGTACTTAGAGAAATGCAATTTCCTTCTTAATAGCGTATTGACGTGTGCATGCGTGGGGTGAGTATCACATCTATTTTTAGATAACAGAGCGAAAATACGATTGTAACGCAATTTTTTTGTCATAGTGTATATTTTTTCACGCGGTCGGATCTTAATTGCCTTGAAAAAAAATGAGCCACGTGTATTACGCTCGTCAGTTGTTTCCAATAATGAAAAAAATGCGAGCTACTTCAATTATTTTACAGATACCTTACTTTTTTCCTGACTCGGCGAGAATTTGAGATATCCAGAGAGATCGTTTGCTCAATATCTAGTCTTTTCTCAATCTCAGAGCTCGTTGCGCGAGGCACGGACGATTCCGAGCAACGTATTAAGTAACGCAACTAGTTTTTTTTAGCTCGCGCAAAAAAAATAAGAACATTAATGACTACGTCTTGAAGAAATTTCTTCGCGCAATTACAGGTTTTATCAGATCTCCGGAGAAAAAGTAAGTTCTCCTATTTTTTCCATACATCGAATTATATGCAGTACATCCTCATGTTTTGATCACTGTTAACATTTTAGCAGCAATATGTTCCAAAATATATATTACATCAAAAATATGGACGGAATGACGAACAGTGGTGTTTCATCATCGCAGCAATGTTTTTTATACGATAAGAACACGTCGAGTTTTAAATCGTCTCTTTCGGAAGGTTTTCCTTTCCGTGGTTTTCCCGAAAGCGAAGCTTCCACACTTCAATGTCAAGTAAAAATGCACAAACGTACACTGTGTAGAGAAATCAAAGAGAGTAGTAGAAAATAAAAATAAACAATTAAACAATTAAACAAATTGTTAATCACCACGTAGATGTATATAATAGGATACGATTTTTTTCATTCAAAAAAAAAATTGCAGTTAATGTTACAAATTCTAGCTGTGCAATCCAAATTCTGTATCGTGTATTAACCTTCAGCAGCAGCAGTTCGATTTCTCGAATCGCCAATTAAGTAACAACTCCCAAAAGTGGCTAGATAATAATTACAACAGCGGCCAAATGTCTTATCGGCAGTATCTGCTTAATAAGAAATGTGCACCTGTACGAATCAATACCGGTAATGAATCACATCTTTGTTATTCGTCTCGGACAATATATCAGGTTCGTTAAGGAAACGCAAGTAACAGAATTACTAAATAATGTAACAATAAAAAAAAATAAAAATAAACGATCCTATTTAAATTACATTGATTGTTTTACAGGATACGCGCAATCGTGCCGATACGGCAACCAATTTGTGGGACAACAAGATTTTCTCACTATTGAACAACGTTAAAAAGAATGGTAAAGAAATATATCTCGACGACACGAATGTTATCTCTGATAAAAACAACAAATTTGGTATTTTGCGGACGATACTCGATAATCAAAATGCAAGAGTTAAACAAATTAGTGACGACATACGTAAGATGGACGTGTGTGGGGACGGTGATCAAGATGTTGTTGTGGATGTACTGTGAAGTAGTAAATTGACAATATTTTATTGTGTGTATTTAATTATAATTAAATTGTTTTTAATATTCTGCAGGCGGACGATCTCTTGGCGACGGCAGGTGACAAGCTCAAAACGAGCTTGAAAAACTTTTTGAAACGGGCCGAAGAAAGTATTACTATTGGTAACGCTGCACATTTTTATTACATCTCTATTTATTTATCGTATATTGATCACAGATACATACAAAATTAGAAAAGGTAAATTTTTCATCATGTGTTACACATGTACAGAACCGCCGACCTTTCCTCGTACCAAGCCGTATCCGCAAGCGAGTTCCTCGAATCTGATATATTTTACATCGAAAGACCAGAAACCTGAAATGTCGAAACGCGAGGTGGTTTTAGACAGAGACTTCACATTGGACGTGTCGCGCGGCGAAGCCGCGAATTCGGTAAAGCCGCGAAACGTTATCTCAGAAATGAGGCAAAGAATATCGAACGAAAAAACGAAACAAGAAGCGTACGTTTGCGCCAACGAGTTGCAAACAAAATGCAATTCTCGAGAACTCAGTCGAACGAATGAATTACAGCGGAATATCGTAAATTATGTTAGGGGCAACGAAGCAGTTGAAAGTAAACTGGAGCGCAAAGAAAGTAACACGGAAGAATCAATACACAGGTATATGAATTAAGTTTCACAAGTGAAACGAGAGATGTAAATGTGTTAATATGTAATCTAATATAACAAAACAGTTTCTCATTCAGATGCAAAATGATGGGATCAAGATTGAACAACGTGATAAATCCAGAGAACACCTTTCAAGCTCTGTCCACGTCTCAATTAGTCGCGTACAAGAAACAATATTACGACACACTGAACGTTCAACGGGCAAAAGGTTTATTAAAATTATTGATTTTATTTTTTTTTTTTTTTTTTGCGTTGCGCACAGTTTTTATCGAATAATCCTTCAGATATGGTTCGCTGATACCTCGTGTTGGGACATAATGTGAAATACTTTCATTGCTTTGAAATTCTGTCACACAGTCGCAGTAACGAATTCTTTAGCGTCCTCGGAAAACCTGACGGTTTGCGACAACGCGTATTGCTCGAATTACAAGTGTCGACGGCAAAATCTGCTACATCAGCAACGTCGCTTCGCGACGAGACCGCGGCCTCCGTATCCGACTACGCTATCTGGATTGTCAGATCTGCGCAGCAATCAGTATAGTTGGGCGAGATCTGACTGCAAATATTTATTACTGAAGCAATCGCAACTTCAACAGGTAAGAAGAGATATAAATATAAATTTTACTTTTTCATATTTTTACTCACCCCGTATATATCGTTACAGACTTCGCCGCTATATCCCCGAAATCGAAGGTACGTTTCTCATTTCAAGTGAGAGCTAAATTATTACGATTCTCTTCTTCTAACACTCGATTCTTTTGAATCAAGTATTCGCGATCATCACATTATTTTCTTTCTTTGCTCTTCAAGCGACTAGATCCATCGCTGCGTCAAATCCGTATAATATTTCCGGTTCTTTCATAAAACCAAACGGAAGAAGTCAAACGACGCACTGTCGTATGAGCTTAGAAGATTGAAAAACTAAAGAAATGCAGCAGTTTGTTCTTTCGCACTGGTTCGTTCAGATAAGTTTAGATAAGTTTTGCTGCAAACGGCAATTAAGAAGTTGTGCACGCGTAAATATTATACAACAGTTCCTCTTGTAATTCCCGTATGACATTTTTGGATATCAAGATGAAGGACTGCGACTTAGTGCAACGATAATACATTTTGATCACAAAGTGATGATTGGTTGTTGTTGCGTTAAGTCACAGAGTTAATACAACAGTAACTGTAGGAAAAACTCATATCATATGTATTGATAAAATATTTGGATAAACACACACATGATGTGTATATATTTACATACACACATACCTATATATAATATGTATATATATATATATATATATATGTTTATATATATATATATATATATATATATAAGCTCGACGTGAATCTCATTATAAAATGTTCACATTTTTCATCGCATTGAAAATAGTGTTGCTTATTGACTTGAAAAAACATTATACCTGTGTCTACCTATTTGTGTTAGATTTCTCGTTAAGCGTTCTAATCTTACGGTGAGATATGATTCTTGTGAAATTCAACGCTCAACTGGTTTTGTTTTTTACTTATAATTGTGTTACGTTTGCGTGACAACAGCTTTTCAATGACGTATATATGGAACAACATATTGCAATTATCATATTTAACACATTTACAAACTGTTTCTGTCCAAGTGAAATTACACAAGATTCACTCTAGTGACTAGATGTAATTCATGTGATGTTTTATCATAAATAACACAATTAGACAGTCACACACATACGCACAAATCCACACGATCAATATATATCAATATATAATACTCGTCGTCGTTCATTTATTCCTAAATGTACAAAATGAAGAGAATATGGGAGAACACTCACACTTGGGTGTTACATGACTCACATCGATCATTTATTGTCCGGATCGTCATTCGATCGCTATCAGCGCGACAGATTACCAAGATGTTCTGTCGATAGATACAGTTGCTTAGTAATCTGTTCGGCTATTCATTGGTATCTATTTCAGCGAACACATTCAGTTGGCCGAATTTACCTAACAACTTTGTGTTTATAAATAACGTGTCGCTACAATTTGATGTTCACTCTAAAGTACTGGCAGCACCACACTGTTCACTCACATGTAACTAAATATATGACGCTCTATCAATGTTCACAATACATCCATAAATATATCTAATAAAACACATCCAAAAGACACTCGAACAAGACGAACACTCTTACTTGTCTATTATTCAGCGAATGAAGATTTAGGCCAATTGAATCATCCCGTCGGGAGAGACGTACAAATTGACAAGAATTATATAATTTTGTTCAAACTTCAATTTCTAAATTTTTTGAAACTTTTGTTCAAAAAACGCATTTCACAAATTTAACACGAACTAATGTTAGACGCGATGTTGATTTCCTGTCAATTTGTTTGTCGGTTCGCTCGAGATTTCAGAGGATATCAGATCGTGTACAGGCTTGGATTGTCAGGTCATAAAAATTGGATAACATCATTAACATTACAGGTCACTTGATCGAGTTTAGTATGTAAAGAAAACTTTACCACTTCTATTTAATACGATTAATTAAAATTTATTGCCTGAATAATAAATATTGATTTTCATACAAACTCTACGCAAAAACAGTGCTTCATATATCACAAACCATATGACTATTTTATTAACTTCGTTGAAGCAAATAAGTTTTGTATAAATGTTAAAGAGAAATACAATGGCAGCTTACGTTTAATTGCAGCAATAATTAACGATTTCAATCCAGTTAATTCGATTCTTTATACGAATGGTTTTTTGACATGACATCAATATAAACTACAATGAGCTATATTGTTCTTTCTCTGGCAGTGTCTGTACATTTTATTTTTATTTTTAACCCAAACTAATTATCTCTTACCCATAACATATTTTATTCACGATTAATTGCTCTAAGATATTTATTTCGAGACACACTTTCAAATTTTTCAGTGTGCTATAATAATGAGCGATATAAAAAACGAGAACGTCACATTTTTGATATTACACATCCAATAGAACAAGTTTATGACACTATAATTTAATATTTGCCACAACGAAGCTGCATTATACGTTGGTATTGTTCTTTACGACTCTTTACGTGAACACACACATTGTTTCTTACATTATTTTTTAATTTACTTAAAATCGACACATCAACTTTCGATAAATGTGTTTCCTGTGTGCCTGTTCGCAGGTTTGTGTTTGTTTACATACTCGCGCTTTATCGTATAAAAAGATCTGAGTTGCTCTTTTTTTTGGTATCGTGGTCATGGAACATTGAACAATGGAGAAACGAGGTATCAGAGAAATTCATTCCGAGGACTGTGTGTGATGCCATTGCATCATTGAGAAAGAGCTTGAAACGATCGATCAAGAGAAACAAGCTCTCAACAATTCTTCTGGAATAAATTGTACTTCTAATGTATATATAATAATACGATATGTATAATACTAAAACATATCTTGTTCTTTAATATTAAGGAGACATATAGTTGTACAAAAAAGACTAGAGTTAACGGAACATTCGCAATGAACTATTAAGGTAACGACGAATGTGTAAGCCCTATCATCTTTTCTTAAATAATATTATAATGAAGAAAACAAACAAAGTTGAGAAGAAGCAAAAAAGTATTTTTGTGTGTTTCATAGGAATTTGTAGTTACACATATGCAAACTTGAAAATAAATAGATGAGGTATGATTGCGCGGGCAGCAGTTAGAATCGTTACTTTCGAAAGATCGGTCTAGCTACTGCGTGAGTGTGTGTGCAATTATACTTTTAATTTTTCTAAATGATTTCAATATTCACACTTTTGTTGCATCTCTCAAACGATACTTGTGATTTTTCTACACGTGTGAAAAATTTTCTTTCACGTATGCTCAAAATATGTTGGCATCAAAATACAATAGAAATGACTAGTTAAACATATATACACATACCGATGTGCTATATCGTGATCTTATATACTTACAAACTCTCGTTTCTAAACTTACTTAGTTATTTGGTACATGATTGGAATAAAATGGCGTTGTTATTTGCTTATCAAAGTTGGGCAGTCTTGGTTTTGTTTGATGCAAAACGTCAGGACCCCGATTAAAGAAAATCTATCTTCTTGGCAGCGAAATGTACAAGGCAGCGATAACTTTATACAGGATCTTAAATCTTTGGACAGTATTGTTTTTTGTCCTGCAAAATTTGATAAGGACAAAAATTTGATAAATTTCATAACGATTCGACTATGATCTTTTTCTTTTTTGTCATCTCTGTTTGATGTTAATATGAGGTGCTAACAGAATATATTATATATATATTTACACTTTTTTTAAAATCACATCTGGTTTCACGCACGGTTGAAAACAGATGCAACATGTAAAACCGAAATATAGTTCTCTATTAATGACTGTGCAATGTGTAACACAAAATGTGTTCAAAATCAAAATTTGTATGTGCACAAATAGAAAAAAAAGAATTGCAATTATATAATGTCAGAGTAATACTTCAACTATAATTATAGTTTAATAAAAAAGTTTACTAAATATATATATGGATATACTTGATTTATAAAAAATTTATTACTGTTAAGTACGCGAAAACAGTTGAACAAGTTGTTTTTTTTTGTCTTTTTTTTGTTTTGTTTTTTTTTTTTTACTTTTTACCTAACGTGTGTGCTTCTTATTTCACAAGATCAGGCAAAGCTATAAGGATCGATGGTTTTGCTAGAGCAAGGTTGAACATCATCTGGTGGTGGGTGCCACTGTCCGGCTGGTTTTGCGAACATGGTATTACGAACTGCCACGTTCACGTCAGCAGCCTCTTCTACGCCGTTGCTAGACGTACATTCTGTCTCCCAGTTTCGAAGACCATTTCGAGTCACTCGATTGACCGATCTAGTCTCGTTTACAATCACATTTACATCACAACAGTTCTGTGCGTCATTGTTTTGTATTACTGACATTTGCTTAGTTTTATTACTAATTTGCGTACTATTATTTCTATTTTCGGCGTCGGACCACGAGTGAGGTTGCGCCATTGTGGATTGTTGTAAAGGTAATTTTCGCGGTACCCGCCTAGTTTTAGTCTCATCCACACTACCGCGACTAGCGTCAATCTTACTGCTACTCAGCGTATTTCCATCAACGGTTGAACTACTGTCACCTTCTTTTCTTCGTTTTCTCCGCCTCCTCTCGATCTCACTGTCATTGGGTCTCCTCGTTAATCGCATCTCGTCCTCCTGTTGGGACTCCTCATTATTTGTATGTCTGTCTAAAATATGCTGTTTGGCCGTAGCCCAGTGGTCCTTTCTGTTGGCGCCCTGCTTGAATCTTTCATGATTACTACCGCGATGGCCGCCGTTACTCGTATTCGTATCACTGTCCGTATTACGTTTTTTCGATTGCTGGTTCTTTACAACCCACGAGGCAGGTCTCTTGGGACTGCGTTCCTTCAAAGTGACCTGCGTTTTAGATCGCATTTACGCTCTCGACTAAAAAGCGATATTTGCGCTATGAAACACTCAAGTTACTTACCCCAGAGGAAGAAGAATCAACAGGCTTGTAAAGCTGCGTCGGTGTGTTGCTACGAGAATCCTGATCCTTATTGGAACTGCTGCGATATTGTATCCAAGACAATAAAAATGCGAAAAGAGCACATGAAAGTCCTAATCCTGCCGCAGCAGACAATTGTATACGTGTGCTTTTTGGTACCTCTTGGTGCCAGCCACCGCTATGATATTCCCATATTGTACATGCTAGTAATGCGCTACTTGCGGTAAACGACAACCCTATACCAGTGAATACTATAGCGTTCTATAAGAAGCAATAGATTCTATGTACATCAACAGTATCAACCACAGATTAAATGTGTGTGTATGTGCTAATATATCTAATAATAATAATACAAATAATTCATCATATTTCTGAGTTGTCCAATAGCCAGTACCACTTACCAGCTTAGCCCAATTTAAAGGAAGGATGTAAATAACGTGTGAAATATCAAGAAAGAGTAGAACTGCGGTGATCAACAAACAGAAAACAGCTACAAAGATCATAACCCGTAAACGGCCTGCTAAAGGCAGCATGAAAAGGCTGACTTTGGTGGTGCCAGAAGTGCATAAAGTTGCCAAACAAGCTGCAGAGGATATCTACGAAATATACTCATTAATGTATTCAATGTCAAAACATTTTACTCACTTAAGCATAACTTATATTACTTCACGAAAATGGACTTTTTTTTTTTTATATGTATACACTTACAAGTAACAAAAGTCTGACAACTCCCGTAGCTGTCTTAAGATGCCCCCGTATGTCACAGTAAATAACCACGTGAGCGCGGGACCAAGGCAGAGCATTGGATGAAGAGCCAGGCCTGTGATCACTATTACCATAGTGACCATGATAGTTAGCATGTGAGTCCCAAGAATGGACAGTTGAATGGACCCCCGGCGAATCCAGCTCCGATGATTGGGAGCTGATTCGCCCCCCTGTCCTACTGCCTGCTATTGATACAATATCCAAACCATGTACACATTCACATGTGCGTAAAATTACATAGAGTAATCTAATTGTTAAATAAAGTGGACAAGACAGGCAGTTAGTCAGAGAGAGTGTTCGCAATTACACATTATCTTGAGATGAGCAGTTCCATAGAGCAACTATAAAGTAATTATCAACTCAGCTCAAAACGTTATGGACAAAACTGTGCACCTAGATTTACATAAACGTTAATTAAACTGCAGTGATTACCAATCTCGAAGTCTTGAATGTCTTCGGGTTTAGAATATATGGCGGGTGGTGGTTCTAGGTCGCGTATCTCTTCTAACAAAAGCACCTCTATCTCGTCGGCTGCGTATAAGTCCGAGACCGAGCGAATAGGATAATGCCGAGTCTCGCTCATTACTTAGGTGCGCTCGCTCATTTACTCCTTCCTGCTTCTTGTCGTATCTGTCTGTTTGACCTGTCAGTGGCCACCATTCATTGTCTAGTCGATTAAATAACAGGTCCATTCGTACATAAGCCATCGCCTGCACATACTGCACGTCATTTCTTTCTTTGCAGGCAACAATATTTCTCCTGCCTTCAGGCCACACCTGTTGAAAAAAAAATTAGTTATACAACAAAACTCTGTCCATAAAGTTACATAAATACCAGATAAAAATTGTAGACTATGACATTTACACATATGCTCTTTTTATTACTTTTTTTTATTTTGCAATATATAGTTTTGCGGTCAAACTGGCAAAAGTTTCTCGCTTTTGTTTAAAAAATTATATCCATTTTTTGTTAGAAACGTAAGCGTTAGATTTTTACAGGCACATTACCGCAACGAGAAAGCACATAAGACTCGCTTAAAACAAACAGAACGTGTTCTCATCGTGTCAATAAGCTGCCGTATGTATATATAGGAGATTAAAAGTGCAAATGAACAATGGCAGTTTCTTAAATCGTCACGCGAGTGAAATTACACGATTTGACGCGCACAATGTTGTGAACGTTCGGCAGTGTGAGATAATTTCTAAGCTGTTTGTAACCAAATCATGTTTTTCTGTAATTGAATCATTCCGTCGCTGCGAGCAGCGAGATCCACATGTGGTTGCCGAAGTGCATTCTCGTCGCGGAATTCCATGCGCGCAGCCAGTCTTGGAAAGATCGTGTTACGTCAAAAAGGGAGAATTCGCGAAACATACCTCGGATTTACGTTCCTCGATTGCGATTAGATCACATTTTTCTGAAATTTTTCACAGTGAGCTTACTGACTATCCAACGGGTAGTCGCCATTGCATTTTTATTGTTTTTGCTCATGATCCGCGTTCGTCACGATGATCTAAAAATAATAGATGGTATTTTCCGGTGGCTGAGCTATAGTAGAGAGAAAAGTCTGAGAGCGGTCATGAGCGCATGTTTGACAAATTTCTGTCCACAAGCGCCGCGATGTTCACGTTTCTGTGCACATGAACTACATTAATAGCATCCATGTGACTATGTAGTTCGGAAACCGTGCACACGGTTGTGCTCGAGTATAAGCGCGATCTCTGCTATTACTGTTTCTCATATGGCTTTGGCCGCTCTCAGTCTTTTCTCTATTCTTCAGCCGTTTTTTATCTCAAATCGCAGCTACTTTCACGCATATATGTATACATAGGTTATTTGACGTGTTGTGTCACACACAGCTTGTGAAAAATTTATTTAATTTGAGTGAAAGGAAGCCTAACGCAGCACACATTATCTTGGGGAAGAATCTGTCTGCGTGCGAGTTAAAGGTGTTGAATACGATCGGAATAGTCCGAAAATGTGGTAGTAGTGATGCGTCTAAAAGGAAAAAACAACACAAAGTCATTTAACAGAGTTTACAGGGTGTTTTCTCGTTTATGTCGTAAGTATCTCCCGAAGTATTTTTTTGCTTATTGAATCGCCAATTGAAATTGATAAAAAATGTATTCTATCAGTAAATACAATTATAGCAAAGCATAAAATTTGTCATTTTTTTTGAATTTTATAAAATTCTGAAAAAAAATATGTCACAAAATATTGTTAACGAGTTTAAATGCTCAAAAAAGTTTATAAAAATAAAAAGTACATAGTTAAATGTATTTATTGCATATTAGTGAACTGAGAGTTCACAAGTTTTGTTGAATTGATTTTCTTGCAGGATCTGTTGATAAATCACAACTAGATGGTTTGATGGCGGATAGTGTGGCACCAACACTGAAGAATGGCCACAACTCAAATATGGGTTTCAGTCAATCGGTGAAACAACCTTCAGACATGTCCAGTGTTGTTTATGCTGTGGGTCATTATCCTCCAAAGCTTTTACACAATCTCAATGCACAGAGGCTAAAGGATAAATTTAGTGATGTG
Organism: Pseudomyrmex concolor; assembly: GCA_014839585.1. Lineage (NCBI taxonomy): Eukaryota > Metazoa > Arthropoda > Insecta > Hymenoptera > Formicidae > Pseudomyrmex > Pseudomyrmex concolor. The sequence continues at coordinate 14,912 of QVOB01003585.1, read as the reverse complement.
GGACTGGTGGCTGGTGGCAGAGTCATCAGAGCTCATAGATCAGTTCTGGCTGCTGGTAGTGCCTACTTCAATGCCATGTTTACAGTCGGCCTGGTTGAGGAACAGCAAGAGCTTGTGGAGATCCACTCAATCTCTCCTCACATTCTTTCACAGCTGGTGGATTTTATCTACAGCGGCAATGTGGACATTACTCAGGATAATGTACAGGAGCTATTTGCTGCCGCAGACATGTTAGAATTAGATGATGTAGTAGCAGGATGTATTGATTATCTCAAACAGCAGCTGCATTATTCTAATGCTCTTGGAATTTACAGGTGAGATTGAATTACTTAGAAAATAAAAAGAAAAAATATATTAATTACATTAATAAAAGGATGTGTATGAAAGTGTACAATGTAAAAATTTTATTATTGCAGATTTGCAGAAGCTCATAACAGAGTAGATCTTTTGGAAACTGCCCTACGTTTTATAGAAGTCAATTTTCCTCAAGTTTGTCAGGAAGAAGAATTTCTAGATCTGCCCAAAGAATATCTTGTTCAGTTTCTCAGTAGTGATTACATTCACATTGACACTGAATGTCAGGTATATTCTAAACTGTCAATCTTAAACACAATTCTGTATTAATACAATTTTTCAGATCTAAAAATCAATGCAAAATAATAAATTATAAAAAATCAGAAGAGAAAGAAAGATGTGCATAATTTACACATAAAACAACAGACACAATATAACAATTTTTTAAATCTTTCACTCAGGTCTTCCAAGCTGCGTATAATTGGATTGTTCATGACATCCCCGCGCGTAGATGTTACGTATTTGAGATTCTTAGCTACATACGCTTGCGATTGTGTTCATTAGCAAGGCTAGAGCGCATTATCTTAGAATGCAAAGATGCGAGTCTCATTGTTGCATTGCGCTCGATACAGAAAGATTTAGTCTCGAATAAAGGTTGCTTAGTGCCTCTACATGCTCAACCCCGTGTTTGCGCTAGAAAGAACATCCTGGTGATCGGTGGATCTAAACGAGAGCAGTCTAATAGCTGGGGCAGGACTTCTGAGAGCACTTACGAAACTATCGAGAAATACGACATATTCTAGAACCGTGATATAAAAGCACACACAAGGCTTCACACTCTTTTTAATGTAATTAATCAATATTTCTCCAGAGAATGGAGCGAAGTGGCTCCAATTAGCATAGGACGCATTTTACCTGGAGTGGCTCTGTTAGACGGTAAGGTTTACGTTGTTGGCGGTGAACTAGAATCTTGCATAATCGCCAACTGCGAGTGCTACGATCCCCGTGACAACGTATGGACTCCTATAGCGTGCATGGAAGAGCCTAGATGCGATTTCGGTCTTTGTGCTTTGGACAACTGCTTGTACGCATTTGGTGGATGGGTAGGCGAGGACATAGGTGGCTCCATTGAGATATATGATCCAATCACTAATACTTGGACTCTCGACGGTTATCTCCCAGAACCACGGTTTAGCATGGGTGTTGTTGCATACGAAGGTAGTAATGTAGTTTGGTTTATAAAAATGTCCGCTAGAAAAAGTTACGTCAAAATGGTTTACAGGATTAATTTACATCGTGGGTGGCTGTACTCATAACAGTCGACATCGTCAGGATGTGATGAGCTATAACCCTGTGACGAGGGAATGGAATTATTTGGCTCCGATGCTCACACCACGTTCACAAATGGGAATCACGATTCTCGACGGATACATGTATGTCGTCGGCGGCACTAGTAAAAATCAGGAGGTCTTAACATCTGTTGAAAGATACTCTTTTGAGAAGGTAATTTATTTGTGCTTTACAATAAATAAAATAGTGTTTTTATTGATTTTTTGCTTCTGTGTATTATATATGTGTATTTTGCAACATATGTATTTTAGAATAAATGGAATGCTGTCGCTTCTATGAGTATGGGTAGATTTTATCCAGCTGTTGCGGCGGCCGACAGTCGGCTCTACGTCATAGGCGGTGATCAATCACAGGAAATTAATTTTTATCGCACGCAAATCACCATTTCCACTGTCGAATGTTACGATCCTCACACGAACAAATGGCATGAATGCGCCTCCTTGCCATCGAGCAGAGGCGAAGCGACGGCAATTGTTGCACCTTTCTGATCGATATTTTGCAACGTCTCGTTCCGTTCATCGTACCAGGTTATCTCTTCTCATTTTTTCAACTTACTAAAATTTTTGTTTTTCTAATTTCTTTTCTATATTACGCATCTTACTGAGAGCATTGTATCTATCTGTTAGATAGATTCTTGTAAAAACGCTGGTAAAAGGAATTATAGTTCTGTTCAGCAATATTTTAGATTTTAAATACTTAAAAAATTATATACACAAAATTCAGCAAAGATCTTTCTCTGTATATATTGTTTATATTCATTTAATTTGAGAGTTTAGTTATTCAACGATGCTTCTGATTTTAGATATCTGTGACACTGTATCTTTCAAAAAATGTTCTTGCAAAATATAAAATCCGAGAAAACATGTATTACACATATGCGCAGAAAAACGATTAACATTCAAAGACACTTTTAACATTCGATTTAACACCAAAAAAACAGGAACTATTTTTCACTTTTAAAGGTGTTTTACTCCTCTTACACGTGTGAAAGGAACTACAATTCAATCGGTAGTCGAGGAGTATACAATATAATTCGATAAAAAAAAATCTCAAAGAAAGTAAAATTTAATTTTGAAGTTATGAAGAAGTAATACATTATTTGTTTAATCTTATGAGCACATGTAACAAGTGAATTAAACAAAATGATTGTAATTAGAAATTGTATAGCAGATTTATTGTACGTTTTGTTTTGCTATTTATGTCATGTAGATCGGGATTTTAAAACGTGCGAATGGATTTGAAAACAACAAATATGATTGTAATAATACCATATACAGTTTACACAAGTACTCGATACTTTTATTAACGATAAGTATTAATCACGTGCGTTAGAAAGGACTGAGCCTCTTTATATATATAATATAATAATAATAATATATACAGTCATATATATATATATAACCAAAGTTATTATAATATTTTTAATTCCTTACAAGTTAACAAATTTTCATTAAACAATATGTACGTGTGTAAAACTGATATAAGATAATTCCAAAGATGCAATATTTATATAATCTCGGAGCTTATAAAGTCTAAAAAAACATGAAACACATACAAAAAACAGTTTAAGCATTTAAAATGGAAAAACAGAATCAGATTTGAGTCCAAGAGTTAAAATCCGAAAAATAAGTAGGCTAAAATTAAAAAACTTTAATGTCTTTTGAATATATAAAAATTCACATAAGTTTTTTTAAAACTGTGAACTTAAAAATAGAGAGAAAATTAATTTTAATTCAGCAACTATAGAAACATTACGTAAACTTTAATTTAAGAATCATAATATAGTACATTGAGAAAAAGTTGATTGAAAATTTTTACGATCTTTAACTCTTGGTAACTGGTGTTTTCAGATCGAAGAATTCAAAATTTTCAGAACATAATGTAATAAGATGTAATGGCGGTTCTTATGTATAATTAAAGTATGAAATGTTGCGCACTGTGAATGTTTTGTAATTAAAAACACTTATACATTTTGTAAAATTGTTCCAAAAATATCTCTTTCTCTCTTAAAGATCTTCTCTCTTAAAAATCGATTGTTCATCTCGGTAATCTAAATTCAAGTATTATGATTATTAGTACATTATCTATAGAACAGACAGTCGATTAGACTCTTAATTGTTTTGTCATACGTACGAAAGAGTACGAGAGAGGAAGAGGCAGAGGGGTAAATACGACTGAGATGATCTTGTTGGACAATTGATCTACGAGTGTTTTCCGCGATTGGTTTAACATTAGGTTTTTCGATCTTATCATCTCAACAATTTGCTTATTGTAGGATAAAATGCGATGAGATAATTAGTCGATGAGATTATATTAGTCTTTCGTTACATGTGTGTGGTTCTAATTTATAAAACATAAGATATAAATAAATATTAAAAGCTAATTGTGAGAGTATACATGAAACTAATGTAGAGAGAGAATATATGTGAAACTTGTGATAAATCCTTAGATTGAGTTAAATCTATCAGCTCTGCAAAGAGACACGGGAAAACATGCGAGAAAACTTGAAGCAATGAGATTTGAGGAAATCAATCAATTATGGACATTTGAACGTAATTTACATTTGAGAGAATGCTGATCTGTGATTGATTCGCTTAAAAGTGTGTGTTTTTTCTGGCATTTTGAAAAGATCGAACAATGAAATTTAAAAAATCCAACAATCTATGGATTTATGTATTTACGAATACAACGATATATATATGTATATGCAAATATATAAAGCTAAGTTTTTAAATTAATTTTTATATTGTTAAAAACTCTTGATCTTTAAAAACTGATAAGATTGATGATAAGACAATTGAGAAACCACAAGCATCTAGCATGTTTATCCTTCTTACAAAAATTATTAACACAAGTTTTAGAAATCACGAGATGATAAATATATACAACAATACATATATGTGTATATTTGTGATCAATTAATAAAAAACACTTCTAATACATACGGAAGTAAATTTACATATCTGCTATTATATATGTATAAAGAATATATTTGTTATTAGGTGTGTTAGATTAATTTGGTGTCTTTTCTGACAAAATTTAAACTTGATTTATTTGAATTACGTAATACAATACGCGCTTTTATCTATGCTATACGTTACGTGTACTATAGATAAATGCGCGCATATGCGTGAAACGGAACGCAGCTTATAATTATCCAAATAATACCGCTTCTTTTATCCGCCAATTAAGGTAGCTTTTCAACAAAGAAACAAATAAGTGCGTGCGGCTATATGTATACAATATAATTAGGTTCAGCAAGTGTTCTAATCTGCTAAACGCGCGCATCATGCTACGTAGATGTTCATTGGCCGAGGCGGATGAGACGATGCACATGTAGTAGCTCTGTATGCCATTTTGTGTACAACGGCTCTGTACTTTGGAGAGATAGCGTATTGATGGTGGCGAAATAGTCTCGTTTTATTTCTCGAGTAATTGCTTGCAATTATATATTGAGAATCAATTTTGATGTGCTAACTTGAAACAAACGCGGTGTTGTGAATGTTAAAAGACTGAGGTTAGTAAAGTTAAGTTTAATCAAATTTATCATTTAATTTAAATCCTAACCTAACCTTATATGTCGGTTGTCAGCTTGACCTCGTGGAAAGAAATTAATTTTAATGTCTTTTTTAAGTGCTGTTTTTCATTCTTTTGCTAACGATATTGCTACTTATCAAGTTTACGAACTCTTGATCGGAAACCTAGACGATTTTATAAGTGACAAGCAGTTTGAAGCAACTTTTATTGACCTTTAGACAGAGAAAGAGAGAGAGCTTAAATTAACTCTAATGTGTCTATTGAAGAATATAAAAAATAAAGAATTTATAAATAAACTTTTAATAAAATGTTGTTGCAATGGCAGTGTCGGCTTTTTATGCAATATAAATATTTAATTTTAGTATTTTATAAGATAAAAAGCATGCGATATAAGGGTTGTTGCCAATTTCAATCAAGTTGTTTATTTAGTAATATTGATGATACTACTAACTTAGATTATTAATTTAATATATAAATATAGACAGAAATTGTTGCCAGAACAATGATCTTTGTTTCATATTTTTCTTTTTTTTTTCTCTTTCTTACATAGAACAGCAAGATTCAAAGCCAGCATTGTAACACCAGCATCGACATCGAGCCGCACTCTCCTCGTATATTAATAAGTATAAAATGTTTAATATAAGAAAATTTTATATTTTTAGGTTCGTACTAAAAAGCAAGCAAAACTCAACACGCCCATCAGGCCTATTAAATCTACCTGTCCCTGCGCCTAAAGCCCTGACGTGGCTCACGAGCTGGGCGCTGGGCCAGGCCACGCAACGCCAGACTGGTGAGTTCCCACACACAATATCGCTTGGTAGCACGGAGGACACTCAAAATTCAACTAACAATGTCTGTACAAAGTGTTGCTCTGGCCTCTCTCACGGCAACGTATACCGACTCGGAGGGCGAGGACGGGGTAGAAGACGAGCGCCTACAGGAGGAGAAATCGAACACTCCCCAGGGGGCTGCCCCGCATAATGCCCAAGTCGGTCGTCAGTCCCAGGCCCGATTTGGCACCAGTCCTATATCTGGAGGCCGTTCAGCCTCGCATAGTCCCGCTGTCAGCAAGTTCGCGTCCGGTACTAGCGACTTGCCTGATACGACCACAAAGGTGCAGCGATTGGTCTCTTATTTTGATGACTCGGTAGTCTCCGATGACGAGGGGGCGGTCGTTATTGCGCCAACGGCGTCTTCGCTGTCGTCGTCGTCGTTGACGACGGCAAGTGCAGTAAATGCTTCGACGGTCGTGGAACTTCCCGAGGAAAATGGTATTTTACCTACGGCCGCCACTGGCGCTGTTACTGCTATCACTGCCGCTGCCGCCGTCGTCACCGCCGACGGCGTTGAGCGCCGATCGCCCTCCTCGCGTCTTGGAGATTTGCTTTCAGATAATAGCGGCGAGGCGGGTGACCCTAACGATGTGACAATACCCCCGGAGCCGCCGGGTCAATGTTCTGCCGAGTTACAGGACAAAATTACGAGGCTGTATCGCAGGATGGAGAGTGGCGGACTGGATATGAACATGTTGATTCAGCAACGCAAGGAATTTCGGAATCCTTCAATTTACGAGAAACTCATTCAGTTTTGTAATATCAACGAGCTGGGTACAAATTATCCGCCAGACAGGTTTGATCCGTTCAAATGGGGTAAGGATTCGTATTACGAGCAGCTTGCTTTGGTACAAAAAACCGAAATGGATAAACTCGAGAAAGCTCGCAAAGAGAAGACGAAAATCGAGATCGTATCAGGTACTGCGAAACGACCCAACAATTCCTCCGGTGGTGTCGAAGATGTCGATGCCAAAAAACGGAAAAGCAAGTGGGATCAGGTGGCGACCGGCGGTGTTGCTGCTGCTGCTGCAGTTGCAGCCGCCGCTGCTGCCGCCGCGACAGCCAAACCCACGGTACTTCTTACGCAACCAACGTTGACGACCCTCGCATCGTCCACCACCGGCGCCAAACCTACCGTTATATCAGCTTTCGGTTCACTGCCGAAAAAGAGATTGTAACATATCTGTAATAAATGCGTGCTGTGTAAATAATGTCGATTGTTGAGGAAATGAATGTTTTCTCCGTTAGACAATTACGAGACTACGAAAAGAAACGCGATTCTGTGCGTTTCTGGAGATTTAGATCTTAATTTAGATGTTCTAGACTCGTTGCAATTATTATTTTTGTTTGAGCAATATTTTCGATATTTTGTGATGTTGAAGTTGAATATTTATTATAATGCAATCAAAACGTGAGAGCAAAGAAGCAAAAATAAAAATTACATAAAAATTTTAGTGTTATAAAGTTAAGAATTTAAACTAAATAAAATTAGTAATTTTGCAATTCGAGAACGTTGAAAAAGTATTTTCTTTTCGTAAAAACAATACAAAATTACAGAATAGAAAACTATTACACGGATCATTTACTTGAGATCTAGATTCTTGCGCACACTTTCACAATTTTTGTAAATCGACATTTGGGTTTGTACATTTGTTTAGATTCTTAGATTCGCATACAAGCTCTTGAACTGTAAGAAACACACGACGTTTTATCTAGGACTGAGTACGTATGAAAAAAATAACATTGTAAACACGAAGCAAGCGATCTTCTGGAACAATTTAATAAATTCGAGAATGTGCAAGAATCTAAGAATCGTAGAATCGTAGCTCGTATATCTAACTGTAGAAGACCCCAGTAATCGTAGATTAAAACTAAATGTATTGTAAATAATGTCAGTTTATATATTAACTTAAGAAATTCAATGATTACAATATTCATTAATCGAAAAAATTCGAAAATATAAATAATTCGTATAAATAATTCCAAAGACTCAAATACACGATCAAGGAAGAAAGAATTTAGAAAACAATGTGAGAAAAGAGAGATATGGAAGTTGATGTAAATTGAAGACACATTTTAATAAATTGTGCGCACTTCTACATACATATATATTTATAAAAAAAACATACATATACATACGAAGTATATACATACATATATAAACATACACACACACATACATACACCTACATATATATATGTATGTATATTTAATTTATAAAAATATAAATATACATATATAAAAAATAAAGTCTAAACAAATAGGAAATGTTTCCAGAACAACTGCCGCTCGAATCTCAATAACAGAAATCATTACCATTTTTTATCTTAGTTATCTTGACTTGTATACTTTGAAATAATAATATATTGCATAATGGCATATATTTTATGTACATTCAATATATTATTATAGTACATGTAGAATAGTGCATTTTTAAAAGCGCACACTTTGCCAAATCAATCTATCAGAAGAGAACCATGTTACGTAAAAATTATTATAACTCAACCACCAGGTTTTATGAGTTTTACACATCTTGTTTAGACTTCTCTTTTTCTGTGGATTTCTGTGTGTATGTGTGTGCGCACGCGCGCTTCACAGGACTCTTGAATTATTCTTTTCTTTTTTTCATCTACAATAATTTGTATTCTGTTTTTAATATAAAAACGAAATATCACACACAACATGCAGACCAAATCTTACATCAATCTTTACATCAATCTTTACATCAATCTTTCGACTCAATATTTGTGCGTGCATTAGATATAAAAAAGAGAGTATTTTAAGTGTTGCTACACTTAATCTGTTTTCTTTTTTCTTTTCCGGTGATTACAATATAATTGCTATTTATTAAATTAAAAAGAAACTTTAACATTTTATGAAGACTTCTTAATACTCGTTGCAATATTAAAATTGTGACAAAATGAAAAATTTATATGAATTTTTGTCCTGCAGTTTGTACGGAACTAAACTAATTGTTCTAAATGCCGTCACCGATATTCGAAAGCACATATTGGTGAAATCTGCCAAAAAAAATCTGCTCTTTTTTGTGTGAGTATGATTAAATCTGTAGCGTATAAATTTTTCAGCCAAAATAGGCTTTCGAGTATCGTTAATGTCTATAAAAATACGTTTATTTTGAAGTTTATGTGACAAAAATTTGTATAATTTCTCGCTTCCACAGGCTTAATTCTATACAACTGGAACGAGTATTCAGGAACAACAAATGTTACAATGATTTAATAAGTCGATTGTATTTTACGTAACTCTTCCACCGCTGGAAAAAAAAAAAAAAATACGATTGGACGAATTCACTTTTTGATGAATTCAATATGCGTAATTATATTACATGTACGTATGCGCCAAAATAATTCCAAATCCAATGTTATATGTGTAATTGATTTTTTCACGCAAAACCACATTCTATAGTGGACTCATTGATGTAACAAATAAAAATATCAAATCTCAATCTGTTTGAGAGACAAATAAAGAATTTATGTATGTTAAAAAGAACACAAAAATTCAATGTAAGACGCGATAATAAGTTAGGAAGAATTCATTTTTTTATATGAGGAAGCAATGAAATTCTCTTTCACAAACGACTTTGTATATACACGCTCATGTCACATAGAGTATGGAATATACAATATACAACTCAATAACTGGATACTTTTTTGTTATTGATTACCAATATGAAAATGTATTATTTAATGTTCCCTGTTATCCGAAGTTGTCGCTGTTGATTCCGACGCGTTGATTATTACAATAATTACTACAATAGATAGCTATTACGAAAACAAAAGACGACCGATAGAAAAATTATTTTTTTTCTATTTATCGCAGCGACTACTTTCGATTTTCCCACGGTAGATTTTCCCAAGCTAGTCACGAGATCATCCTTGAAAGTGTACTGCGCATGCGTATATCGAATTTTAGATATCGATTTAATCGCAGATATCGATTTCTCTCATCAAGGATAGCAAAAAAACAATTCTCAGCAAAACTATCGACATTAGGAAGTAACTGTATTTAAACGCAAACGTTCAGAGATATGTTTTATTGCATTCTGCACGTATGTTTGAGTTTTACAATGTAATGATATATACAATGGTGACAAATAAGCATATCGTTTATTGTGGCACAATTCGATTTTTAAACAACAAACTTATATAGAATTTTAATCAAAGTAACAAATAAATACTATGCAATGATGTAAGTGCGCGATATTAATTTAAGGATATAAATTACACAAGTGATTTGAATTCAAGTTAAATTTAATTGAAAAATCGATATCTCAGATGCTCGGCTTGTATTGTTATTATTTTATGATACAAATACATAAAGATCTTCAAGTTGATTTTTTACATACATAATATAACGTCAATGTTAAAACAATGTTAGGAAAGAGAGCAACTTAAAACGTTTTTATGTTTTGCTACATCAGTTTACTTTCATCAGAACGTTCGACGTACAAAATTTTGTGGAAAAGATATGGCGCATATATATATTTACACTGTTCCGCGTACTTTTATAGCAAGTACATCATTTTGCAAGAAAGTAAATTTACATTAATATTGCATCGTTCGTACATTCTATTTTATGAGAACTTTTCAAGTTCTTTCTTGATCGACGCGATCAAAGGCACCGCCGCATCATCCGGAGGAAGTTTGCCCTCCGTTAATATACGCCTGGTGTCCACTTCCGGTCTGTGGAACGGACCTGCGCTGAGCGGTCTCGAACCCCAGGCACCACGAGGATGAAGTCCAGCTTGGCCTGTTTCCGGAATATCCTCTCTGAGAGCTCCGTGTGGTAACGATGTGCGAGGTCGTGTATTTGTTTCCGTCGTAGGCTTCGCTATCGGGCTGTAATGTTATTACAAATAAAAATGTTAAAACATATGTATGTACATCTCTTACAAGCTCTAGCAAACTACAATAAACTTCAATTATTTATCAGAAGAAGAAGAAGAAGAAAAAGGATAGGTACCTGACGTGAGCGGATTTGCCTCTGATCTCCGAAAATACCGCCGTACATGTGACGGAAGTCGACGGTTGCGACGTTGTTTGTGGCGATTCTTTGATCCTGGCGTCTCTGCTATCAAAGAGACTGAAGGAATCCTCGAGAAGCTCGTGAAGCCTTCGTCTGGCACGACCCACGGGTCTCGATGATAAATGATACATTCTACCGACGTCCGTTTCGGATGTATCGTTACCTTCAGACAAGTCGAGTCTTTCGAGAGATTGTGTGAAGACATGGATGTTCTTTTTATAATAAATAAATAAACGACTGCGAACGAATAAGCGGGCACGCGTTTTGAAATTCTTGAAATAAAATAATTTAGAGAAACAAAATACATATATGTATTGTATATATTTATTCGTTCGTAATCGAAGAAACAAAGGTTGTCAATTTTAAATAATTAATTAATTAATATTAATATTATGAACTTAAACACGCGATATATTTACCTTCTGGAGAAAACATTTGTTTGTTGAGATTCCAAACGATCGGTCCGATCGTTCCGGGATCTTTTGAGACACTCGACGATCTCGCGAGGAACGTGTCGTCGCCGTTGTCGTCTTTATCGTGACGACCCAGTTCCGGAGAATCCATGTCCAAGTGCTTGACCTGAAGAAAGCACCTTACCGTCAATACAAACGCGATCAAATCGAACGTACCTAATATTTTTGAAATAAATTACCATGACGGGTTCCAACACTCTTGACAATGGTTCCACGCTACGCATACTGGGAAACTGCTTGCACGAGAGCATCGACAGGTAAGATTGCGGCGAAGCGGTCGGTTCTTTCACGTAACTGTTCTCCAACGATTCCAATGTCTCCGTACGATCGGTTGTCGAGTCCATCGAGTCCGGCGTTCTGGGTTGGTCTCGCGCGGTCGTTCTCGCCATTCTTACATGCGACGCTCTGTATCACAAGTATGTTACAACACGTATATTTTATGTTAAATATTTTATACTATTCGTATATTTTAGTTTTTATTATTTTTGTTTAAACTTTAAACCAGAATTAATTCAGCGAATCATTAATTGATTTTTTTATGCAACGTCTCTTGGTTTAATTCTGTACATCAGAGTTGATTACTTCGTTAATTACTTAGTTCTTTTAGCTGGATGCTTCTGAATACTCCAAGAGGGAGATCCACGTGTCTTCTTTAGTTCCTCGTCGTTGTCACTGGAAATTTCGTGAACATCCAATTCCATGCTGTCGGGCGTGTCCGGGGTGATGGGGGTTCTGGATAAAGTTCGCGGAGTTTGTCGCTGACTGGTACCATCGGTCTGCGAACATGGAAAAGTTGCGTAAGAAGGGAAGATACACGAAGGAAGGAGAAGGAAGGAGAGAGAGAGAGAGAGAGAGAGAGAGAGAGATATGCAAATAGAGTAACAATTTGCCGGAATAAGGGACTAATATTTGTTAGAATCGATATCTCGTCCTGACATCAAGTAGAATTGTCTTCCCTCGTAATTTTTGACATTGTTGATCGTTCGCGTGTCGCGATGTATATGATAATTCGAGCTTGTGCTTTCTTATGGTACTCCGTAATTTTAATCACGCAAGGAGGAAACTTAAGAAAATTATATGAAAATCTTTGTTGATTTATGAGATATAAGCATGTATATCTGTCGCACAAGATTTTGTGTGTGCAACAATTTAGCGATTTATTTAATTCGATTATTTTACAAGTTGTTTTTTGCTAAAAAATTAACATGAATTCCTCTTTAAAAGTGATGTATCGTTTACTTGTCAATACGTAAAAAAAAGTTAATCAAAATGAAATTTTTTTTTTATTATTTTTTTACAACATATACAATTTGCCAAATTTGCAATTATGTTATATTATAATGTTACATTACCTTAACTTCGGTTTCGGATGTTGAAAAGGCAGCGTTATCGAAGCCAGGCGTCGCAGTTGCAAATTCACGTTCCTTTTTCAGAATACTTTTGTTCGGTGGCGCGACAATAGCGCTGTGTGCCCTCTTCCTTTTGGCAACCAGGAGCAGCCCAGCTAATATCAAGATCAGGAGAACGATACCCGCGCTTGCCGCGCTAATCAACAGCCATATGTCCCTTTTTCTCGACAAGGCTAATGGTCGACTCTCCTTTAGATAAGCTGCAAGAGCAAAATAGAATTTTCTCTTCAACATTTTCTTCTTAATAGAAAAATTAACTAATAAAATTATTTAAATCGGAAGAGAGAACATGTACACACGTGTACTGGATTACGTGAATTACTCACGTTCGCTCTGAATAATCACCGGTGCACCGAGTTCCAGAGCGACTTCCTGGGACGAAAGAAGCGCCATGTCCCTCGCGGCAGTTTCCGCGGGAACGGGCTTGTCATCGAGATGAACCGAATAAATGAGCCTCGTCGCGCCACTCTCGATGACACTTGTGTTCTGCATTCTGACCTTCACCACCCCCGGAATCGCGTTGTCCGCTAAACGTAACTTCGAGCGCACACCTTCCTTGTTGCTCGATCGATTTCTGGAAACGACATCACCGCTCAGCTTCGATTCGAACGAATCCGGTAATTTTGACGTCAATTTACTCGGAGGTTGCTCGTTCGAATCGGTCACTGTGTTGAGGTCGTAACGCGACGTTGTAAACTGAGAATCGACTGCGATCGTAGATCCATCGACGATTTCTTTCTCCGAGTGCTTCGTATTCTCTTTCAACTTTTTTATAATTTTTTGTGTCAGAGTTTCCTTTGTAGGTTTCTCGTGACCGATCGTTGTGTCGAGATCAAACGTCGGGAGCAGCATCTTCGGTCTGGGAATTTCAATCATCCTCAATGATGACTTGATTGGCGAAACGTTCGAGACGTACGATTTGTCGTCGTGTAAACTTGAAACGTTAGCTTCGGTTTCTGCTCGCGTTGAAGAGTTTTCGGTAATGTCATCAGGCGGATCATCTTGCAGTTCAACTGTAGTTCTACTCGCGGCAGTTTCTTCTCGAGGTGTAACGTTCTCCTGGGACGAAGTCTCAAAACGTTTTGGTACACTCTACGCGTATGCGCGTGTTAAGAAAAGAAGAAAAAACAATGACAACGGAGCATCATATCTATATTTCTTTTTAAAACGTATAAATTTTACCTTTCGGCCAATAAAGGCACGCGACAACGCATTTCTTCGAGATCGGAAATCTGTCGACAACAGACCGAGATGCCGTTGTTGTTGTCTAGAGAACGCGGTTCGGTACAGGCGAGCCAAGCGGAGTTCGATTTTGGGCGGCACGGCTTCACCTGGCCGTAGAACCGTCAACAACCAGTACCTGTTAACGAAGGATTTTATTTTGTCTCGTATACATTAGTTAATTTTTTACACACGGTTTTGTTATATCGGATTTATTTATACTTAAAATGTGTTCCTCGCTGTTTTCCACATCAACATGTATTTTAATTTCGAACTCGTTCATCTTCTAAATCAATTAGAGTTACCTTGGACCTGGATCCTCTCCGATGAGGACTCCGATGCTCTGATCGTCATCGTCATCCAATCTAGGAGTCGGTTGTATACACGTGACGCATTCTGGATGGTAATTGTCTGACGGTTCCTGCTCATCAGGCGGACTATAAACCGTGACTGTGTGAACAATCGTCTTCGTCTCGTGAATGGTTAAACCCTGATTGGGATCCACCCACGGTGGCGCATCTTCCAGACCGGTCCAGAAGAAATCCTGAAGATGGACTCGTCGTCCTGGCAGATGCTCGATCAGAATGATTTCGTCTTCTGTGTGAAAACAAAAATTGACTTTCTGTTGTTTTTGTTTTCTTTTTTCGCGAGTGATAAAAATTGCAAGATGTGTAATAAATTATCCTCCTGTTAATACAATAAATAAATAAAATAAATTATGTATTACCGAGATTTAAAGAAAAAAAAA
>QVOB01003581.1:0-24197 GCA_014839585.1 Pseudomyrmex concolor | reverse complement strand
TTCTGAGCGTTAATAATATATATATATATATATTATTAACGCTCAGAACTTTTTACTTCACCTAATATGTTAAATACTTAGTGGTTTTATATATAATTAATTATGTATCGCGCATAGCTTACGTTTAAATTTATTAATGCAAATATTCTTGTGCAAATGTATTCTCAACACACTTTTTTTGTCTCTTTCTGATGTGATTCATCGAAGGATATTTACTAGGAAATAACGCATAAATTAGTCTCGATATACACTTTAGCACTATTAAGTTAATACAATGGTGTCACAGCTAATATTTAAAATAAATCTTACAGACTGTGGACTCTGGTTCGGTGTACATTTGTTCTATAGTTCATATAGTCCACATATAGTCCACATATGTGTTTTAAAAGTTTTATTTTAAATGAATCTATTAATTTTTCGAAGACGAATATTAGAGAGACTTATTTTTTTGTATGAAGAAAATATCATCTATAACAAATAAATAAATCGAGTAAAATCGTGTCTTATTTCGTGTTAATTTGTTATTATGTCGCGAGCCAACGGTGTAAATATGCCTTAAAGCGCTTATTGCGTGTGTGATATGGCCTCTGGCAGCTCGTACAGTATCCTTCAACGACGCATTTCCGGTTTAGTAGCCTGCTTCGTGAAGCTCGCTCAGCAGCGTGTGCTGCCGCCATTTCTCGTCATCGTCGTCGACGACGACGAAAACGACTACGTACTGGCAGCTTACAGCGATTATTGCGCGGTAGACATGTTGACTACCATTGCGCTTCGACATATTTATGAGCACTTCGTCAATGACCGGAGTTTTCTACAGACCGGTCTCTCTCTCCTTCCTCTTTCTCGCGGCACGCGATTAGAGAAAACTAGATAATCGAGTTTACAGACAAACAAACAAGGAACTGTCAAGTTGCAAACTTCGGAATCCAAGAAACAAATTTAAATAATACGCGTAATAATTTTTATTTTCCAACATTTTTGATCGATATTGTTTAAATCTATTATTTCGTCATTCGCGTAATTGTCGTGTCTTTTAAATCCGGTCCTGTTCTCATCGTCGGCTGCTATATTATAGCATTCAACCGCTCGCTATCGAATCTTGGAACACGAATGACTCACGGTTAAAAGGAGCGTTACGGACGTGAATGCGTTGACGCGAAACCGACTCGTCTGCGACTCGTGCAAAATCGCGGCAACGATCATCACGGATAATGTCAGGTGCGAATGTCAGCAGAACCTGGCAAATGCCAATGGCGTCGTATACTTTCTTGGGTATCTTAGCGAGTATACGGAGTACGTACACTTAGATTCACGTACGAGCACTTGTAATTACGCAAATGTAATCGTATGATTTAATCACATATGACATTTTATTGTATACATTACATTCAACATCTCGATTATTTTCGTGTAATTCTTAATATTAGCATAATCATATTTTTTTTTTTTTATATATTTTTTGCTGCCGTTGAAAATAGGAAACAGTTGTTTTTTCTCGTAATGTCCCTATTTCTTGCATTTTCCACCCTTTCTGTGTTTAACGCAAGCTTGACACGTACGACTGAAGCACTTGCCGCGAGGACATTTGCGCAACTTTTTTTTAAGATTCACGCACTCGTAGTACTTTCTGCAACTGCCCGAAGGATGAGGCAACTTAAGCGGATAGCCATTAAAGGGGCAATAAATGCAACCCGCGTCGGTTTGCCAATCGCAGACTTGCTTGAACATGTTGAAGTGCAGCGGTCGGCCTGTTTGGTCCTTTGGACACGGTATCGCGCGCATTCCGTTAGGAGGATAGCACTTATAGAACTTTGCGCAGTTGGTTTCATGCGCGAGATGAATCGTGTTATTCGTGTTCCATATACATTTTGTGATAATTTTGTCGCGTTTCTCCTCTGTAATAGTTGCAGTGGTTGCAGTCCAATATGCCAAAAAGACAATGGCAATTACATATAATCCTGTACCGAACAATTGTTATATTATAATTTAATTGAACGGAAATCGACAAATAACTTCTTTATTCTCTTACCTTTCATCGTATTTTATTTGCTTAATTCACGTCTTATGAAAAAAAAAAAAGAATAATAACGCTTGTTGTCACTACAATCGGTACAAATGTGAAACTGAATTCTGTTTAGGAAAGTCATCTGTTATATTGTATACTTTTCATTGTTATCACTGAAAGGAAGTAGATTATACAATATATCAAAAATATATATTTTATTTTTGAAAAATATGTCACTTTTATCACAATATGTGATATTTTAATCATATTTGATTTATAATCTAAATTATTGATCAGAAATGAGGAGGAAGCTAATAATATATTAATCTTGAATATTTGTTTCGATTAGATTAAGAAACGCAAACCTCATACTTTTTATCGTTAAATCTTTTAAAATTCGTAGTGAAGTTGTTTTCTTACGTAAATTTTTTAAAGAAAACTAGATATTATTTATGATACGAAAATTTTATTTATGATATTTATAATACGAATTTTATTTATGATACGAAATTAATATTTTATTAAGATAAAGAATCGATAAGGAATAAAATTTAATAAGGAGAAACATTATCTCAATCTCAATCAACACAATCTCTGATATATGTCGGTATAATAACATCATGTAATATAATCGACATTATCGCATATCGTACGTGCGCGCAGAAATTCATGACAATTCAAAGTTGGTAGGAATTCATGGATCGTATGAGCGGTCCTTGATCCTGATATCGAGATCCCGGCGATTAACACGCATTTGCATTTACACCGCGCGCACTTCAGATACATGCGCTCCGATCTGCCAACGTAGTTGCATAACGCACCGCGCATATGATGGATTACGCAATTCTCGGCACCGCGGGCAGGTATCGTACAGCAACGAACACATAAGGTGTTCCGTAAATATCGACTCGCCTCATTATGCATCTCGAATGGAGAGAAGCGAAACATATATTCTAAAAATACAACTAATTGAGAGAAAGATAATACTACATATATTTTATAAATACAAAACGTTTGAAGAGACGGTTCGCATACAATAATGTGTCTACGCAACGTAGACACATTGAAATGGCAAAGCCACAGAATTTTTCTTTGGTTTCCAACATGTTTTGTAATTTCGATAACTTTCTTCAGTTCAGGCCTTTATCAAGAAGCTAATGGAATCAGTTAATTACGAGTACGATAGGCTCTTGTAAAGAAAATTCAGTTTTTTTTTATTTTTCAAAAAAAAATGTTTAATAATCTTTTCTCAGTTCCGCAATAGCGGTTTTGGCTTTCGCTACTTTCTGCAATCATGAATTTTATCGGTCACGATTGATGCGCGCGCGAGCTCTTCGTCAACGGCTAACTGTGTTTTCATTTCCTGTCAGAAATAAAGGTAAAAAAAAGAGACATAACGAAAGGCCGCCTTCGAATGCCGCGCGCAGTACGGCGGAATGCCCACGCCCTTCCGACAGAAACGATCTCCTCTATCGGCCAGGTATGCAAAGTCCGACTTACGTGTCGGCGGACGGACAGCCCTCCGCAATAAGGAAGCGCTCGTTATGATCGATCTCGCAGATCCGACAATGCCCGGCAGATTATTCGGAATGAGCATCTCGCAATAGGCACTCTGCTCCCATCAAGCAAAGTACCTTTCTCAGTGACGGATTTCTCCATAGGTTCGCACGCAAAACTCTTTAGGAACATCTTCACTTATAGAAAAAAAAAAAAAAAAAAACATTCCGCATAAGAAATATAAATGTATCTCCTATATTTTTTAATATGATTCTCTCTACTTTTTTTTATTATTCGTATATATACGATATATCTATGATATATAGTTGCTTTCTTTCAAGAAACACAAGTTATTCTTTATTACAATAAATTGAAACGTTTATTCATAATTGCTACACTGCACTTGTGACAATTTCGTACAATTGTATTAGTTTTACTTGTCGATCCGCCGCGTTTGGGGCTCCATGCTTGCTGAATGCGCAACTGGCCTTCTCGTGCCTACCTAACCGAGGAAGGGAAAAAGTGCAGCGGAGCACAACGCGCGCGCGCGCGCGATCAACGTTACAACGTATATACGGCGTTGAGCGTTACGATTGCGACGATAACGTTAACTAGATGCCGAGGCGCTCCTCTATTTTGATGGAACATTCCCTTCCGCCGGTCCCCACAAGCGGCGATTAATCATGAATATTAGATCTAACGTTCCGGTACGCGGCCAAACGATTTATTGCGCGCAACAAGGGGAAAAAACGCGCGCATTTTTCCGAGCGCTGCGCAGACCACATATAGTACACACCACCGTGTGCCCGCTAATCTACGAATATCAAATCAACGTCGAACATGCTCTCGACGTTTTGCGATACACAATTCTTACGTGCACAAAGAAAGAGAGAGAGAAAGAGGGATATTACATTGTAGGTATATGTACGTCTGGCAATACGCGATTCGCGCGAGCAAAACTTCCGGCGCGCAGTCTATGCTCCGAGATTAAAAAAAAAAAAAAATTGTAATAATAACGGTGGATGAGCAAGTGATGGATGGAGAATAAATTTATACAAATGACTCTGTCTCCTCGCGCACTGTCTTGCTTAATTACTTTACACGAAAACTTGTACAAAAAAAAAAAAAGCATGATCGTGCCTCACGAATGCACGACGTGAAGCACGGAGTGGTGCCGTAAATGAGAACGCGATCCGAAGTAAATTACGATTTTATTCTCTTATACATATACACGCGCGAGAGACCGTTCGCGTTAATTCCCGATCGTAATCTCACGAGAAACGTAACCGTTTCTCCGATCGCGAGAGAATAAATAAATCTCGCGACAAGTAGCATTGCCGCGGCGCGAGCGAAAGCCCATCCCCCCGAGGGGTTAATAACCACACGTCCAGGCGGCCGCGTCGCGCAAAAATGCGCCCAGTACATCCAGGAAGAATACCCGGGGATCATCTCGGTGCGTTCCAAATTACTCCGCGCGAGTCGGAGCTCCGAGCGACGGTGTTATCGAGATCGCGGCCGTTGATAATCGTTTCGAGTTCAGCATCCAACGGTGTGGAAAGAAAGAAAGAGGAAGCGAGGAAGAGGAAGGAGGACAAGGAGAGAGAAAGAGCGTGGTCCGTGTCGTGTCCACGGGGCGTGCACAGTTATCCTCTCGGTGGTGGATCCTCCTCGGCGGTGCATTACGTACGTGCGATGCGCGCCGGAGCCGAGCGAGCCGCGGATACATAAGAGTTACGTCAGATGCATTCAGGAAGAGCTCGCGAGAGATGCGCCGCGTTGCGCAACCGCGGAAAAAGCGCACGTTGCTTGAGAATACGCGCGCGATATACATGTGCATACGAAAAGGGCGAGTGTACGTGCGAGTGTGTATGTTATATGCACGCGTATCTCGTGTAGGTCGCGTATAAACGGCACACGCACGTATATAAGTGCGGAGGCGAGTGGACGCGCGCGCCGAGAGAGTAACGTGAGAAACTTCTCTCCTCTCGATTTCGTCGACGGTATTTCGACTCGGATAGATTACTTCACGATCGACGTGGCGGCGCGTGTAGGTAGTAACGGCGAGTTATATGCGTGTTAGGAAGCCTTAGGTCAGGCGCGATTCGTTGCTTTTTTTTTTGTTTACCGGCATGGAATCCCGAAGGAGAACGTGTATAGTACCTGGTACAGTGTGATCGAAGGGAGAAAAAAGGTTTGAGGAATAAGAATGCCTCTTCACACGGAAATACACGCGGAGTCTGACGCAAGCGAAAATTAAGTCACAGAGAGAGTAAGATTACTATTTATTCTTTTCTAATAGTTGAGGTCAGAAGAAAGCAGAGAACCAAGATCGACTATATAGAGGGAAGGGGATAAATAAAGTATGTGAGAACGGATTTATTAAAATCAGCAGCAACACGCGGGGCGAAACGTTGGTCCGCGACACGCGCGCGTATTTCTCATGCATTTATGTATGTATGTCGAGCTCGAGCCCGGAGCCAGGCGACGCGTGCGGATAACATAAAGACTTTGTCTGCGTCTACATCTCGCTTCCGTTTTGCTCCGCGTGTATAGCGGGATTCAACTACTTACGCGGTTTCTTATTTTATGAAAATTAACAATGTGCCTCACACATACGTGTGAAAAAAAAAGGGAATTGTGCATCACATACATGTCTCTAAAGCACGTGGGTGTGCGAAGGTTCGGTCATCGCGAGGACGACATGTGCAGGTAACGTGTGTGAGAGCTATTCCGTCATCTCGTATTGGTCAAGGTCGCAATTATCTCGAGAAATTATCTTGTTGCTCTCAGGACTCTTAGGGTTACTTGAGAATCACGTATAATTAGCGTATCAACGATATAGAAGAGTCGTTACTTGCTACTCAAGAAAATGGTTGTTAGATAAATAATACGAAGATAATACGAGAGAAAAGAATGTGTTGATAATTGAAATATTCAGTTTCCTTAGAGATAAAAGGTTCTGTGCAATTTTCTCCGCATATCGCAGGAAACGGGTAATTGCAGCGGTTTTCACTCCGCGATTAGGTCAGATTAGCGTAACGTGCCGCTCATTACAGAATTTAACGAACGCGCAAGGTGTCTTGTGTGTTCCCACAAACGGTACATTTGACTTTCAGCGATTTCGTCAGTAGAATTCGCGAGTTTCCTTTCTGCTCTTTGCTTGTTCTGAATCGTCCTCGGTGTCTCGCCGGCGTGTCACTTCCGGTGTAAATTAAAACGGTACCGTTTAAACAACGTAAAGTCGGCCGAATCTTAACGCGCATTGCCGTTTCACGTGACACGTATATACATACACTTCTCGTAACGTTACAGTTAACTCAGTAAAGCACAAAGCATATCGAAAACTGTATTTTTTACGTTTCTATTTAACTTTTCTTAATCATTTTTATTACGAAACTACATTAAATATTAATTTTATTACACTTTGTTAATTCTGCTATAAAATCTTTTCTATATAAAATTTTCTTTTAAAAAAATTACAAAAAATTATATTAAAATATTAACAGTATTTACGAAAACTTTGTACTTTTGATAAATTCTCTCTCAACTTCGGGTCGCTTTCTGGCTGTCCTTCGAGGTGATTGTCTGAAAGTTTTGTTAACGCGTTCCATCAAGGACACAACTCTGGAAATGAAGCACTTTATATTCCTGTCGAGTGAATCGCACAAATGTCGAAACGAAACAACAACCAAAAATGTTGAATGACCCCGGCAAAAGTGATATTACTTGTATACTTGATGAAACGTATAAAAGTGTTTTCTCCTGTAGCTCCTCTGATTGACTTAGCTATTTTTCAAGTGCCATTACACTATTTTAAATTACAGCTAATCACTGATGAGTTAAAAATAAAAAATAATATTGCTATGTTTTCTCAATTAGTACCTATGCACGTGGGTACTTTCAAGTATTTTAACCGGGAGACCAACGTCGAATTGCGTGCAATTCGTGACATTCAGCGAATGACATGACACTGCGATTCTCCGGTGACATATCCCCCGAGTGCAATAGTTGCGTGCAAGTTTTGCCCGTTCGCGAAAGGTCAGCGCGATGAAGACAATGGCTCGTTTACTCGTGTCCTGTCAAGATCTTATGTAATTTTTTTTGCCCATTGTACTTGATACCAAGGTGTTCCTGTAAATTCGCGCGGAGGAAATGTCGTAATGTAGGATGACGTGGGCAGCGTGTCCTTGCTGCTATCGTTACGCGTGGCTCTTCGATTTGTTTTAACTCCGGATACGTCAGTCCATTTCAGGAATTAGCGACGAGTTGATGGCACTGCAGAATTCAATCGCTCTTCCGGCAGTTAAAACAATCGTTTTATTGTGTCTCTTTTTCTCTCGTTAGTACAAAACAATATAATTAAATGTATCGTTTAAGAGAATCGTATTTAATTTTATTTAAACATTTAATTCGCGAACAAATAAAGAGTTTACCTAAAAATTGTAAGAACGCGCGAGCATCGCCGATACGCGAGATAGATTTAATTGAATAGCTCGAGATTTTTGCACGAATTATCAGTCTCCGCCTTGGAGGCGAATGGAAGTTGCGGGGTCGTCCGGATGCGCACGTGTGTGTGGGCGTTATCGATCGGGCCTACAGGGCATTCGGAGCTTTTTACGACGGCTATTACTCCGACCGTATTTCATTTGGCGTATTTGCGGTTGTCGTTGATAAACGATACAGTTGTATTAACCTCCTTTAAAATGCAGGCAGGATCGCGCGCGGCATCTCCCGCGGCCCCGCTCGCGATGCCGCGATATTAATAATTGGTTGCGTGCGATTGTGCATCGCGCATGGACGAACCCTCGCGTAACGATTGCGTGATTTCGCGCGGAAACAGATGTAAACGGTACGTGATAAAGCGCGTTATTCTATCGTCTACATCTCAATAACACAATTATATACGAATGGCTTGTTTTTTGTATGTTCACAAAATAATAATTGCTCGAATCAGAAAAATGCAGATATTAAAAATTTAACGTAGATCGCGTTGATACAAAATATTTATGTTGCAATAGTACGCAGTTCTACTATACTAGCGTTTTGAGCAAGAATAAGATTTGTCTATGCAAACATCATAATATCGCATATCGATATATCGATCTTCTTTTTGTTTCTAATTGCCGATTGCAGCAAAGTATTAAAACGATTTTTTGTATAAATAATTTTCCCTTTTAAAAATTAAACAGAATATAATTATTTGATATTATATTACGCAAGAAGCGCGAATAAATATCTCGTTTTATTTTCACTTGAGCGTGTACGTACGATATATTTTATTATATAAGATTACATAAGAAGAGAGTTCGAGAGTTTTAAAGACGGTCATTCAAATGAAAGTTTGAACAGCCGCGGCAGAGCCTGACTTTTTTTGGTGACTCAGACTCGAAGCTGAAAGTCGCCCATACACGTTCTGCACGTACCTGTCGCAACCTGTGACCCGTTCGAGTCCAATCAGGTGGGCAGAACGTATATCGGCATGTGCGCGCACACGATCGCGCACAATGACGCATAATAGACTAATGATATACACACAAGCCATGGTGCATTCAATCGGCCGCTGTAATAATAATTGTCCAGACACACCTGACCCTCGTTAAATGCGTTGCTTAATCGCTCGCTACTCCTCGACCCTTCACCTACTTTTTGCTTCAACCTACGCGCAGTACGTGTCTCGCGATTGGCCATAATGTCACTTATTAAGTAGCCGACATCGCACATTTGTCATAGTTTTCGAGATATTTGTCACAAATATGTGCGTGATTACATCCTTTTGCAGCATTATATTACCCTGACGTGTTTCAATACAAGTTGAACATTTAATTGCAATTAAATACTTTCTCGCATAAGATGCTCTCCTTAAATAGCTCGCAGGAATTTCTTACTCTTGCATTCGTTCCTTAATGATCGATCATTACATGTTGCGTGTGATCGCTTGAGATTCTAAGCTTTTGAAAGCGTAATGCGAGTAACGTATGACGGACGCTTAGATTAGTGGCTTACGCAGTCTAATTGCTTCCACGCAATTAACAATAGAGCGGCCCGGTTTTCTTGAGTCGCGCGCGATTACGCTTCCACTTCGAGGAGTTCGTCCACCCAAGAGGTAGACGTCCATGTCGTTAGGCGATGCTTTATAAGTGCGCGCAAATAGAGCGTAGAGTACTTCTGCGCTGTAATAACAGCTACCATAATAACGACTATTTTTCTGAAGAAAGAGCGATAAAAAAGTACATGAAATAATCTCGAGATAAATTTGTTTAACAATTTTTTATAAATTTTAAAGCGCACGCGATTATTTCTAATAATTCTCGAGGCAACGACCGAAAGCGAGACCAATAGACTTCGCATTTCCGATCAGTGACACCGACGGCGTAAACACCGCGGTCAGGTAGATGCTCTTGCCGCGGCAAGAACAAAATCCACAGGTACTAATTTCAGTCGAAGGCCGCCAAGAACAGTTGGCGCCGAACAGTTCGGCATAATTTTTTATCGCCCAATTGCTATACGGGATTTCGCCGAGTGGTACACACGAGAGAATAACTTCCCAACTCGGAAAACGATCAAATTCTGCGAAGATATCGCGCGAAACGTTCGTCTTTTGATATTTTTGCAAACGGTGCAAGTCTCGTTAAAAATCCGGAAAAATTGCTGCGCGTAATAATATCGGAGAGGAAATTGTCCCGCACCGGAAGTCAAGGCCACGGCGGTGCGTAATAATATCGGATGCAGGGCGACCATTTCCGGACAAGGTCGCGCCACTTCCGAGAAAGGCCGCGACTAGTTCGTGCCGCCGACTCGTTTCCGTCGGTCACGCTGTCGAGAGAGGAGAGCACGGAGGGATGAGCAAAACTATACTTAACCTGCCGGGTTAAAGGCAGAGATCCCCGGGATCGAGCGCGTGTCCCTGATTACGGTGCACGAACGTGGCACTCTTCTCGACCTAAAGCCGCCGCCGCATGTCGGTCGTCGATTTCGCGGAATGCATCGCGCGATTGCACTCGAGGAAGTCCATGCGCGCGGTTCATCGCGCTTTCTCGAGACGAGAAAGTCGCGGCCCGGTTCACGATCTCGTGGAATCTTCCCGGAAGTGGCGACTTGCTAAGGGAGAGAATAATCTTTTCGCGCGACTGTCCTATTTTGCTTGTTTTACATCTTTTGATACAATTGACAGTTTGATAAAAACAAATATGATATAAAGCTACAAAAAAGCTAAAACGTTTATTTTATTTTTTTACCATATATACGAATAAAGGCTGTTTCTTTTAACTCTTACGCGAAGAAAAATCAATTTAATTAATAAATCTTTGCAATTTCATACCTTTTTTCTACTTGTCTTTTTTGTTCTTTTTGATTTGATTGAGTTATGCGACGCTCGTGTAACTCTGGTGAGAATAAGGTTTTCTTTACCTTTCTTAACGAAGAGTTAAATGGAATCGTCAATCATTGGATTTATTGGGTTATATCTCGTTAATTCCCTAAATTATTATTAAGCCGCGCCCTGTTATAAAGGCTTTTTGTTATGTCTGTTGCTGCGATATATCTTTCCTTTGAGAGTATCAAACCGTATGTTACTCAGAAACCTAAACCCGAAATTGCGATTATTTCCGGTTCGTAAGTTTTCAAAATTTATGGTTTTTCAAGAACGATTAAGACTGCCGAAAACTTGATCGTGATTGATGATCGGGATACTAATTCGATGGCCGAACTAACGATTCGAAGAAATGTGTTGCCTACGGGACAACACATTCGAGAAATGGCTGACTGTCATCAACTAAAAAAATCAGTTGATCAAAAGCTAATTGTCGGGTTCTCGAATGTCCAAAAAATATAAAACAATTGTATTAGTAAATTTTTATAACTTTTAAGAAACTAGTGTGCGTAATTTTATGTAACTTACATTTTTTAAATTATAAATCGAATATTTAATTGTAAAGTAGAAAATATTTTTATAAATTATTTATACAAATTATAGCGTAAAGACTCTATGATTACGGCAGATCGTAGAAGATTAATCTTAACAGAAGTGCTTTGCCGCTTCTCTTTCATGTGATATAAAACGACTATAAAGTTTTAAATGTCGGCTAAAAATTTTTTACAAGACGTCGGAGAGTGGTTTTCATGTGATCTATTGTGAATTCTAACAAGACGCGCGCGAACTAACGAGGAACGAAGCATCCGAGGGAACGTTACGGTCCAGCTCTAGACACAAAAAGTGCTCGAAAACGGTTGCAGCCGCAGTTAGTACGGTGTGGCGTTCTCTCATCCCGGTTCAGTTTCTTAAGTGGCGGCATAGGTGCCTATAATAGGACCCCTATGTCTGGCCCTTCGGGCTATTCTAGTTTCCAACGTGAATTCCGAGAGAGCGTTCGTAGATTCCACGATACGTCATCGTAACTCTTTCGGTCCTGCATTCGGCGAACCGATCGAGAGCGCGATTGATTTATCAGTGGAATTACGAACTTCTCCTTAGGCAACTTTACGTCTAATTGAACCTGGCATATTTGTGATCATAAAATCACTTTTAACACATTACACGTAACGATTTAAGTTTGAAAAATAATTGTTGAAAAATGATATTTTATTAATTGGTGACGGTTACTCATCAGATCGTGAAACGTGTTTTCACGTTGTTATATGTGACGACATAAGTGGAAACGTTTCATTGCGTTACATTCAATCGCGTAATAGAGAAACATCGTGTACACAGAACACAATGGTTTGTAGTTCGCAATGCTGAAACCGACTTTAACTAAAGAATTCGTAAATTAGCTAAACTTGCCGCTCGGTCATTAGAACTCGAGCAGAAGAGAAGGGGAGAAGATGAGTCTGGCAGATACGGCCAATTCGGGCGAACCTATACATCACTACGGTGACCAATTTAAGAGCACCGTTCCTAGTTCTACGAAGGACGGATTCGTTTAACGAGAAGAACTACCGCAGTTAGCTTCTCTCCGGCGTTATTCAAAAGATTCCGCACGCAACACGTCGTGTTCAAACTCCTCCACTTATCGAGGGGAACACGTATATTTTCCAGAACGTAACCCCGCGCGCATACACACACGGGGGGCGCCACGCAACTCCATTGAAAATCAGAACCGTTTTTCATCGGGTTCTCGCCGGCAGCGGCGAGTTAAGCGGCGTTAAAAAGGCTCCAACACACGCGTCCGCGCGCGTTCACGCAACCACCTGGAACGACTCCCTCGCGTACTTACGTGCGAATTCACCTGCGGGGCACGCTCGCAGGCACGTAGAATACAGTCTCTGGCGCACGCTCACACAAGCACGCACGCACACGAGAACGTTGCGCGTCTACGCGCGTGCCCCGAGAGGAGAGAGATGCCGGTGCGCTTATAAACGTCCGTTTGCACGGTGCAGTCTAAGGTGGCCTTGGCTCAATGTCGCATACTTGCCGGCCTCTGAACCGCCGCGAACCCAGGCATGTTGTGCCTGCGTTCTTAAGAACCGCACAGCGCGGTCTTTATGTGCTTGCGCGAGTGCACTTCTGCGTCGTGGCGTGAAATAACCCACGAAGCGCACCGCGAGAAGGATCTCCGGGTCAGCCGGGGTCAACACACGTGAAACAAACTTTTAGCCGCGGTGACAGATAGACTATGACCGTCATTTGTCATAGTACTCGCAGCGGGAGCTAAGAGGGCAGAGAGAATGCGTGTTGCTTAGATCTATTTATTAATCCTGGAAACGCCCGGTTTTCTCTTTTCTCCTTTTCTCGTGTATTCGCGATTACACGAACCACTTTTGCTTTAGCGCAACGAGTTCGGACTCTTTTCCCGTGCCTTGTCTTGGAATAATCTCTCGTTAGCAGTGGAAGTTCTTGCTTCTTGTATTCTTGGTAATACTGTTCGTTGCTCGATTACTGCATTAAAAAACAAAGTCTTAAAACTGTCTAGCTTTTTCTATTTGGTGAACTTTCGCGCGGTTGCTTGCAGGGTGGCGGTGCTATTTTACGCACAGACAAGCGCGACGCGGACAATGTACACAGTATAAACATAAGTTAATTTTCGCAAGTAGACGTTTATCGGCGCGTTCTTTTCTATCGATCGCGTGGCATTCGAGGAAGCGTTGTTTATTTCATCTATTACGATGGCATCGATCATTCTAAGTAATAGCCAGGTGGGATCGGGCGATGGGTGGAAGACGCGCGGAACGGTGTGTTCTGGGAAAAAGTAACACGACTTCTCCGTAAATCTGTGTGATTTATCCGCGATCTCAGGCCGCGGTCGATGGGGCTTTAATTTTACGAGCGGCTTCGATTTTTCATATTGCCGCGTATATACACGGCAAGGATATTCGAAAGAAAGTGAGGCTGGACCACCGGCGCATGTCATTAACATACCGATCGCCAAACCCGCGTGCAAGTCAAAACGATGTGTACGTGGTTCACGATAATTACGGCAAAGCGGAACAAGCCGGAGATTCTTATTAACCATCGTTAATTCTATACCGGTGCAAATAGTAGTAGCAAGAAGCGTTTATGACGCAGAGCGTGCAGCAGCATACCTTCCGAGTCCGAATAATCATGCCCGACGGGAATAATCGCACAAAAATCTTGACCGGCCGCGAACAGACCGATTCGAAGACACCGCTCTGGTATATAGGTAATCAGACGACGCCTTGTTGTCATACATGATTATCGAATTTTAAACGGCTACGAATAGTTTGGACAAAATATATTTAAAAAATAAAAAGATGAAGAGAAAAATAAATCTCTTAAGAGATTTAAAATTTGAATTTTTCTTGTTTTGGAAAAGATATTGTATCATAACACCGCGTAACACCGCGTTAGTCAGACAAACAATCTTCGATGAACATGTACACTGTGCTAGCGGCACATCTAATCTCTACGCTCTTGATAATCCTTTCTCGTTTTCTCGCCGTTATTAGCATACACTTCACCATTGTGAGGTAAGTGAATGGGGAACCGGGAGAAAACTTCCGTAGCTCCACTTCCAACCGCCGTTTCACCGTAACCAATAGCGGAAGACGCGATACCAGCGGAACACGCGTAGCCGCGAGACGACGACTTCCGCGTAAGAACTTATTAATTGCAGCTCTCGTTAACGGCATCGTGATTGTATGGGCGCGTGTGCAAGAAGAATGGAAGTCGAGCAAATTACGTCACCGTAGCCGATTGTAGTCCGATTCAATAGTACGTAGTAACGTGTGTGAAACGGATAAACCGTTCGTTATCGCTTCTGTTTAAAAAATCGGCGACGGTTTGTCAGTTGCTGCACGCAACTCTGCGAGAAACATACGACACTTCGTTTCTTCAAATCGCTGATTTCTCAGGTGTTTGTTAGATTACACGGTAATGCTGCATTGCAAAACTGGTTTACTTTCGCAAGTGTTTCGTTTAATCTCGCGTTACAACCCGAGTTTTTACTTACCGGTAAGTCGCGAATACTGACCAAAATTACAACTTTGTCGATCAACGAAGTCGGACGTGTCTTGTCGGTTGTCAGATACCCTTTCTCGTTGCCGAAAAGGTGATCGGTGTAAAGTGCACCTTGCCACGTCGATTCGCTGCAACATGTTCGTAATTTCGATCGGGGTCTCTCGTTTCTACGGAAGACGTGGTAAGTGAATTGAACCGAGTTGCACAACCTCGATTCCCTTCCCGCACGACTCTTTCCTCGAGTTCTCTCTGTTGCGACGGAGGAGAACGCCACGAGAACCAACACTAATCCTGTCTAATGAATAGTTGGGTCAGGCTGCTGCCTCGGTAAATGCTGAGAATAACCGTGTTGCTTCTTGACATTTTGTTCGGAAGAAGATCCTCTCTCGCGGAGACTTTTTTCCTCCGCGATCTGTCTAGCTTTGCGTACACTCTCCTTATCCCCTTCTCTCGTTTACTGCCAGTCGTTAGATATCGCACGAAGCGCAAAAGGGTATGTGAAAATCTCGAGTGCAAACTCAATACGAGAATACAATAACGTTAACGTGAGGACCAAATTTTTCTTTTAACAATAGTCGAGTGATACTAAAATGTTCACAAGAGAGAAATGGCATCTACGCGTACATGTAATATATTTTAGACCTTAGTAACTAAAATCTTTTAATTGAAAATCTTTTGTGAATTCTCTCGTAAAATATGATTATTAATGTTCGTTTGCTTTTATATATTACTACAAGCATATTTTTTCCTCTGAAATGGTCGAAATTATCTGAAAAAAATCAGTCGCTTTAATAGCCAAATGTTTTTTTTTTTTTTTTTTTCAATAGAAATACATAGAATATAGCTGTGATCTTTTAAAAAAACTGGTCGTTCCGCACGTGTCTTCTTCCTAGAATTTCGTCGCTATCGAATATAAAAGCCGAACAATATAAATACTTTTTGACTCGCGTAGTTTTTTTTATTTTTTTGTCTGTTCTGTAATGTTATCTGTGTGTTTCGTACGCCACGTTGAATATATACGCAAAATCTGGCGTCTTGATTTAATACCATATCGAGCCTTCAAATTAGCATAACTCGGACGAGAAACGCAGTCAAGGTGCAAAACAGCCCGAAATAAAATCGAAGACCAAACGCGAATCGTGATCTAACGGCCTTGGTATTCTATATCTCTATGCGAGCGAGAGTGGCACTTCGTGTGTCTCAAGTTGCGGAACATCGCTGAATTTCCATAGCGTGCAATCCGCTTGGGTTTGCGCAATTTTATAGATATGCACGTAATGACTCACTTTTCTTCAAATATTTTTTTTATAAGATAAATAAAAAACTATTATTTATATCACATGAAAAGTTGCACGTGTATAAACTGACAAAATTGTGATGCGACGACGATAACAAAATTACACCTCCTACGCGCGAGATCTGATTGGTTGTATCAGACGAGTTTTTCGACGAGAGAAAGGCGGTCATCACGATTGCACGTGTTGTCAAGGGTACTCGAGTACAAATAACTCAATACGAAAAGCAGCGCGTCTTACACGCGTGCCATTTTTAAATGTGTTTGTACGACAAGCGTTTTGCAATCCGGACCAGTTATAACACAAATTGCTTGGGTGAAAGCGTTCTTTTTAACGTACAATTTATATTCGCGATCACATTAAAAATATAGACGAAGCAAGTACAATTTTGTAAAAAAAAAAAAAACAAAAAAAAAAGAAAAGAAAAGAATTTCTGGCATATGTGGAGAACACTCCTTTTGCGTCATCTCTTCAATTAATGTGTTCGAAGTGATATATATTATTTGGAGGAAGGAGATGATTGGACACAAAACGAATTCCGTTTCTCGTGAAGAGAAAGCGAGGGCTTCGGCCGTGATTTTCGCTCGTCCTTGTAATTTACTGCGGGATGTTCGTTATCGTCGAGAAAATGTTTTCTCCCCTCGTTCGCATTTAATTACTCGCGCAGGCGGCGAGCAACGAGATTAGCATGCGTCGTGTCAGACCTGTCTCTCTCTCTTGCGGAGAGAGAGCGGCGGGACGCGACACGTCTTAACGTGGAATTACATAATAATGAATGAGGAGTGCGCAGGCAGAGATACATCTCTATCGTAGCCTTCGTTGTTACTCATTAATTGTAACGCAGATCGGCTGATGAGATTGAGAGTTCAAGCAAGAAGTGCATAGTAAGCTCTGATGCGGAGAATATTAACAATCGCTTCTTTTTTTTTTATTTGGCTCTGTAATGGATGAAAGAACTATTGAATAGTGATTGGTTATTCTGCATCGCGTGGAACAATACGATTTTTTTTAACGACCTAATGAAACAATTTTTGCATGAGTAAATTAATCTTTTTTTTTTTAATATTTCAACAACAAAAGAACATATATTTTATTTATAAATTTTATATCGCGTTTTAACGGTGAACAAAGTATTATAATCCCATGAGCATTGCTGTTCAACGAAGCACGCGTAGTCGGCCAATCGCCTTAGACAGCCAACGACGACGACGACGACGATGACGAATCGAGTCGGCGTTATCATCGGAGAAGTACTTTGATTAATGCAACATCAATTCTTAGTACATACTAGATAGAAAATCCAACCGAACGAAATTACAGCAATAACAATCTCGCCTTTGCGCGCGTGCGTTCAGTTGCTTCTTCAACAAAAACGGGAGGGAGATAGAGAGAGCCGGTCGTAGGAAATGGATGCGCACAGCACGCAAATGCAACGCTACGCAACGCGCGCTGTGCCGCATGAGCGGGCATTGAAGGGAGCGCGACGCAGATAAAGGATCGCGCTCGCGCAACGCTAGAGACTATCATCGGTCGTATCGGGCGTCCGCCGTCGTTGTCGGTCGCCGTTGATTTAAGGCGCTTGTCGCGGCGCCCGGTTATTGCGATCGTTAATCGACGTTTCGTAGCTTAGCCGCAATTAAGCCCGACGGGCGCGCCAATCGGACGGTGCGGAGCGGCACGACGGCCGGACGCATTAACACACGCGATGACGCTGCACATGTGTATGCACTTGTGTTGTATGTGTATGCATATATATATATGTTCTCTTTCTTTTCTTCTCGCGCGCTCTCGCATAATCGTCATAATTATCGATGATGACGGATCGTTCCGTCACATGCGCTAATTATCGCCAGCCAGGGCGGTCGCTCAGCTTCGCGTCGCTGTAAATCGTGCTCGCGCACTGGATTTTTATCCCTCCTTCGGGGTGCCACGGTATTTATATCCCGCGGGCGGTTCTCGTCGCGCCGCGCCGCTCGACTCCAGCAAGGCGATGTTGAGATCGACACGACAATTTTTCCCCGTTATTCATCACGAAGGAGGGCCGCATCCGATGATGCGCGCTCGCGTTACGTAACGATCGTTGCAAATCGCTCGGTCTTACGGACCCGTTCACACCAAGTTCTCGCCAGTTTATACGTTGCGATCAACAACAACGTATCGTCGCGGGCTGTTACAAGAAGATCCTAGCGAGTTTACGACACATGTCTCTTTCTCTCTGTTCTCTCTCCTCTCTCTCTTTCTTTCCGAGGATTAATTGTTATGTAAATGACACTTTAATGTCGCCGTGAGACGGGATGATGAGGCGTTAGCCGAGGACATCACGAGCATCACGCGAGACTCAATCAATGTGCTCCCGTTCGTTGCATGCGTCGCGGCTCTTTATTTACTAATTATTTTATGACTGCGCCTGAGGGCGTGTGTCGCGAATCGCGAAAAAAAAAAAAAAAAAAAAAAAAAACAAGACGAGAGCTGTTTGCGTAAGACGACGCGTAATCATTACAATTATCGACGCTGACAGATTATTCCGTCACTGACGGTGATTCGTAATTATCGGCGCGCGATTTGCCGCGCCAATGTAATATCGGTCCGGTTAGCGGCTCTTGGCTTCTCGTGGAAACGAGAAGTTAACGTTCCGTTAAGACGCTTAACGTTTGAAATCGCGCCGCGGATAGAAATTATATAGTGAATAATCTGCGCAACGCGATTAACGGTACCACCGTGCGATTTGCCTAATAAAGACCTGAAGAAGCGCTCTCTCTTTCTCTCTCTTCCACTCTCCGCGACCGAGAATGCAGGTGGACTGAGGCTTGCTCCCTAACGTTACGATCTCTTCGGGAGCGAAGCGCAACGAAGGTGGCGCGTAAATGGTCTTTAGATGAAACCCGACAAATTATATGCAAATTACACTTGTCACGCGGAATTATTGCGCGCGGTGAATGCGAATACGATAGCGGCTGCGAGCGTGTTATTACCCCTCCCGAGACGCAATATGTACATACATATATCGCCGTGTGTCGCATTTCAGGTAATAACACATTCAACCCCCCATCGCTCATGTCCGTCTTTTGTAATAATTATACGAAATGAATATAATTTGCCGTGGACACAACGGCATTGCAACATTGATGTATACATGTGTAACGTCTTTTGCGTCGGATAATAACACGTTGCGAATTTAAGATGTCAGTTTGCTGGACAAAAGAGCATAAGGGGGATTAACTTTGTTTTTCTCTGCGTTATTTTTACCGGATCAAAAGTAAGTGTATGCGAGCGAGCGCGATCCATTTCTCGCCAAAACGAGATCCATTCGCGCGTGTCACGCCAACGTGAAATTAATTCCCGAGCTGGGGAAAAGGGGGAAGGATTAATCGAGACTACAAGGCGGTTTCGTCCAGAGAGACTGACTTCCGAGGTCTTTAACTCTCATCTGTCTGCGACGCGACAGATAGCTACGAGTGATGTCATCGAAGATATAAGAAGATGACGCGATCGTGTGGGTTAAAACCTGCTGAGTTTAGCGCCGCTTTGCTTGATCCTCATCAAGCGCGTCTAGCGGTATGTATGTACGTACATATGCTTGTCGAGCATCCGCACAGAAACTTGTCACGCTCCCGAGAAGATACTTCTACATGGTAAATTTTCCTTGTTAGTATGTTAGAGGTTGACAAGTTGACCCCGGAATCATGTTTCTTTTGTTTCTTTCTTTCTCATTATTAAAACAACTCTTCTGTAGATATTAATATTATCACATAAGTTTTTTTTTGTTTCATAACTTATCGTAAAATATTAATAATATAATTAATAAGATATTTGTAAAATATAAATTTCTTATACAACTTAGTCGTGTTCGCTTTTTTCGGATAAGTCTAAACAGACGTTATCCTTCAACAACATCTCTCGCTGCAAAAACTATCGAATGAACGCGCATTGCTCACATTCTAACTCGCTGTTTTAATGGCGCCGAACTCGCGCGGCGAGTCAGTTTAACCCGAGGCAACCCCCGATGCGACTAAATAGGTATCGGCGAATGAGAGATGCGTGGGAAGCACGGGGTCCGGCGGTGGTATGGTGGGCGATCTGCCTACGTCCTGCCGGATAATAAATCTGGACCGACGGGTGGGAGGGGAGGGCCCCTGTGGGTTTATAGGTTCAGCGCGATCTAAATACATTCGTAGACGCCGTTTACGCCGACGTCACGCGCTAACTTTCCAAGAAATCTCTTACTCTAATTGGCGGACGGGACTTTGGAGTCTCTCCGGTCGTACAAATGTGCGCGCAGACACTCATCAAGTCATATACCTAGATAAAATGAGATAAGAGAGCGAGTTCACGGAAGAAATAA
The DNA here is from genome assembly GCA_014839585.1 of Pseudomyrmex concolor. NCBI lineage: Eukaryota > Metazoa > Arthropoda > Insecta > Hymenoptera > Formicidae > Pseudomyrmex > Pseudomyrmex concolor. Next base: position 3,645 of record QVOB01003581.1, on the reverse strand, counting down.
CAGCAAAAATTACATTTAAACTGGAAACGACTCGTCGTTTTTCATCTTTAATGATTTTCTTCTTGCCGATGAAAAGAAATTGGAAATAATAAAACGATTATTTACATTCTTTTAACAAAAACGATATTATCGCGTACTTTTGTTAGTCGCTATCAAATATTGTAGAATCAAATGATATATCAATTACGTAGCAGCGATATCGTAAACGGCGAAATTTCTCACCGTGGCTCGTGATGCGAAAGATCAATTAAAATAAATTCAGTCGAAGATCGAATTAAGATGGATTTTTCGTCAATCGAGCTCGAAAGGATTAACTGTAAAAACGTAGTTTGCGCGTCATCGAGGCGTTGTTCTTCCAGAGCAATGATATTTCGAACACCGTTTGATCTTTTACGATCCGACGAGTGTTTGTCGAAAACGCCCATCGTGGCGCGGCGATTCATCGCGGCTTTCATCGTTTATCCACCGGTTTGTTTGCCGTGTGTGTACGTGTACACCTTCTCAAAGGTCGTAAAACTTTAATTATCGCATCTAATAATGTAATACTCCTCGACCTACGATAATCGATAATTTTTATCAACCGCTAACGGTTTATTCCGTACGATTATACTCAGTTTTAGACAGGTTTGCTTTATACGATCATCCTCAATTATACGCAAGCGTGCATCTAATTGTCCGATAAGAATGCTTCCGGGATATTTTACCGTTATGAGATTAATTAGATGTTTTGCACACACATGAATCACTAATTGACCTTTACAGGTCCGGTCGCGATTTTTCGGACGACTTATGCAGTTTTGAAACGAGTTTTGAACGTTTTATACTTAATATTAATTCATAGTTGTAATACACAGCGCGGTTTGAAAAAGCCACGCGCATTTTCTCTTCGTTAGCGCGACGCAACTATGTTAAGCGACGTTATGTCACAGGTTGCGTCAGAGCCATTATTACGGCGGCGGTTGACAATGAGATACTACCGTTAAAGCGGGTACTATTTGCATGTAAATCGGATCGACTGATGACCAGTCTTCAAACAGCCGCGGAAAAGTTTTGTCGGCTAAGACACGGATCACAGTGTACTTATTTTTGCTGACAATGAGACAATTTGGACTCTATCTCATTGTCAGTAAGAAATTGCGCAACAGCCAAATTACAAGAAGAATGACAGAAGATGAATAATTTTCTTGAAAACGTAAAGTTGCATATTACGTAAAACTTAAACTCTTTTAATAGCGATCTTTATAGTAGTTAAATCTGAAATTGTCATGCGGCGGTGAAACTGCACGACGCAACTAATGGCAAATAATGTCGGTTAAACAACACACTATAAAAGTGACGCTTCGAAAGTCGCGACGATTTGATTCTCGTTTGCACACTGTCGGTAAATAAAGCGTGTAGCAAATAAATGATCTAATAAACGTTGATTTCGCTCTTAGTACCGATTACTCGCAAACGTTTCTCAATCGTCGAGATAAGATGTGAAAACAAAAAATACATGAGCGAAAGTTTTTAATATATAATATTACAACCGAAAAATCGAAAATATTGCATCTACGCCACTGAGAGATTGCAAATCTCAGGATGACTCGAAGATTATCATTCCGCTTGCAGTTTAACTAACTGATCGTATTAGCGTCCGGCGGTGGCGAACTACGAGAATGATTAATTCGGACGGGGAGTGTCGAGATATCGATATCGACATGCGTGAGCTAGTTTCTTCGTAATGCGTTTCGCGTGTTTCCATCAACGGTCGCGTAACCGATGGTCGGCTTCGCGGCCCATTAGGCGTTTCCTCTGTTACGTTTACGGAGCTCTGATGATGAGAACTCGCGCGAGCGGTTCGGATTTCTTTTCGCTCTTTTTCCAAGCGAGACAAGCGATTAAATAGTGACGACGCGGCTTATTGCGAGTCGCGTTGCGGTTGCGTCAACAGGTCTCTGTTGATTACTTCCCCGCGGACTAGGTGTGAACTGCTCCTGGCAGCCTTTAATTACCTTCGGCCGACGATCGGGTTCTCCCCGCATTGGATTACGAAAAAAAAAAAAAAAAAAAAAAAATAGAAGAATTTAGTTAGATGCAATCAAAGGCCTAATCGACGTTAACGTTCTGCATAGCCGTAAAATCGTTGTTCAATGGCGGATCCAGTTCGGTCTGGAGCAATCTTGACAATGACGAGAATAGTTGTTGCAGGAGAGAATACGAGCGGCTGATTTTAATTGTCGCTCATTCAGGTATGATTGAGTACACGTTTTCTCGAGCGCGGTTGTCGTGCTCGTGTTGCGCCTATCGCTGAAAGGAAGAGCGGCGGTTCATCAGAGTTACTATACTCTCGGCGTGCATTATATATATAGCGGCGGCACTTTCGTATTCTACGTGTGGCACATATCGGATCGACCGACGACGACTGCGTCGCGACGTAGATAAACGGTTACACGTGAAGCTTAAATTCTCTCGCTCAGATCATCTCTTCCTGGTTAGCGTCGTGAGTGAAGTTCATCGGCGATTTGAGCGTAGGACGCTTTGAACTTTCGTCTGGCAGTCGATGATCATTAAAGAATAAACTACACGTGAACCTGCATAGTGCATTAGCGGTTTTGAAACAACATCGCAACATTTGCCGAGTTGCGTCAGCGATAAATGAAACTTACGTGATGCCGTCACGCGTGTTTGTACGATGTTTTCCGGAATAGTGGACATAAATAGATATTGCTAAAGAGGTGAGTGTTATCTCAGTCAACAGAGAACTGTTGCAACTGATCTCCGAATGTTAACAACGAGAGATGTCAGCGGAAGTGCTTTCTACAGACATGTCCGATGATCGTCGCGGACTTTCACGCGGGAGAAGAGCCACTTAAAGAACTGAAAGTCATGTCGCGAATGATCACGATTTTCTCACGGCGACTCTCGAAGACACATACACGTCCTTTACATTGTCCGAGCGAATAATAACTACGGCCACACACAATCTCGGCGATTATATCTGTTCTAGACGATGCTTTCAGCTGCGCCCAGTGCGCATATCCGCGATAATTGCCGGAGCAGGAAGGAAGATTACGCAAGTCCGGGCTCCGAACTAACTGCGGACTATACCTCCGAGGTACAAGAAGAATATAAATCATTGTCGCCGATTAAACGATTTATTCTAGCCGGCTCCTAATTGGACCGATGCGTTATAACGTCAGCCAATTAAAGGCAAATGTTTGATCATACGTAACAAACACTCCGACTTGCGCGCGCGCTCTATGCCGCCGCTCCGTGCTATTGCTCTGTATTCATGCGGAGAGAAAGAGAGAGAGAAGATTCTCTTCTCTCGCGCGCATAGCTCTAAAGATATCCTCGCGCTCGGGATCGGCAGCGTGATCCCGAGGTATTCTCGATCGGCGCTACTATGCGCCTCTCTAAGTGGACCGGTTTGCGCGGCGGGATCGATTCGCGGGGAAAAGTGCCGAAGGGGGAAAAATTCATTCCCGCGACGACGGGTGGGAAGAGGGCGAGGTCTCTCATCGAAAGAGAGTGCCGCGTCTTCTCTTATCTCGGCCTCTCCGTCAAGGCCGAATTCCACGTCTTGTCGAAAACGCGACAAGCCGACCGCGACACGTATGTACGCCGCGTAAGATAGAGCGCGTACTTATGTTCGCGCGCGCG
>QVOB01003580.1:0-34059 GCA_014839585.1 Pseudomyrmex concolor | reverse complement strand
GAGCATCGGGATCGCTATTTCAGCGCCAATCGGGTTTTCAACCAGGCAAGCGAACGACGTTATATAGCCCCCGCGAATTCCTCTTTTTGCGCTGTTTCGAGGGAAGGAAGAAGATGCGGCCGTAAAAAGGGCGAGAGCGCCAGCAGCGTGGTGGAAACACAGAGGAAGGGCTAAGAAGGATGGTATTTTCTAAAGACGCTTACTCTCTCTCTTCTCAGGCAGATGCGAAACCGCGACCAAGGGGTTGGAAGGGAAGAGGGTGAGAGAGTGCGAGAGAGAGAGAGAGAGAGAGACTTGAACCCGGCGTCTATATTTACTCATTTTCTTTCGGGCGCGTTTCTCTTCAAAGGGAACGTCGCCGAGCGTAAAAATGCCGCTCAGCGGCATTTTTATCTCGTCTCTCTTGCCTAAAGGCTTAACTCCGCGTGCGGTAATCCGCGCCTCCTCGTAGATCCACGGGAAGGACGGAGAGATTCCGCGAGGAGACGAAACGAAGGAACGGCCGGGAGAAAAGAGAAAACGACTCGCGGAAGAGACGCGCGAGAATTTTGAGGATCGGACGGGAGCTTTCGGCCGTCTGAGGAAACTCGGCTAACGAGATTTTCACGTCCCGGAGGAGAGAGTTATTCACGCGGTGCGCGAGAAATCCGTAAGGCGAAATGTTCTCGTTTGCAGTTTTCATTATTTTGTCCCGGGGCGACCGGACGACGTCTCGTTCTCATTTCACTCGGTTTTCTTGTTTCCATCGCGTTTTCTTCTCTTTCGGTTTATATGAAAAACCGTGACGTTATTTGTAAAAAAAAAAAAAAAAAAAATTATCCGACGCTAGATCCTCTCATTAAATCATAATTTTACTCAGTGATGTACTCATTCAATCTCAGTGATGTCACTTCGTATTGTTAACATAAAAAATCGATAATTCATTTTGCGGTTAAAGGAAACCGGTTTGACGAAGTGCAAAATCGCGGCACGTGTTGTTTGCGGGACAAGATCCCGCAGAGATCGGTGATGAGATTGGCGTGCCGGAGTTAATAGTTCCGAGCGCAATTGAAACGACGAAGCCTTGCTTACGGGACAAGAGAGCGTCGGACAGTGAATATAGACCTTCCTCCCCGTACAGCGGGGGGTTTAATTTAGGCTGACTTCTCCGTGCCGCATAGTTACTGATGTCTGCGCGGGACGCACGCGGCGGCGAATAGTTTCCACGTTGCCGGTTATCGTCAAATTGCCCGCGGCCTTCCGCGAGCTGCGCGAATGCCCCGATGGCACGCACCGCATTATCATTATCATCATCGTCGTCTCGCCGTTGCGGCACGTCATAGTCGGGGAGGTTTTACGACGAAATTCCGTCCGAGGCGTTTAAGACGCACGCACGCACGATCACACCCCTGGGATATCACCGTGGGATACTTTTACGTCCCTTCCCGTGTACGCGATTTGTATATCCGCAATCGTCCCGCTCGTAAAAATAACCTTCGCTTTCGCGATTTTTTTTTTTTTTTTTTTTTTTTTATGATGATCGTAACCTGCTTCCGGCTGTAACCGGGATCGAGAATCGTAATCGGCGTTTCCGCCGATCGACCGATGCGACCGTTCGCTGATTGGATATAGACGGGCGCGCGTATAGAAAACTATAAGAAATATAATACACTTTTCTATATATCGTCCGCTCCTTATCGCAGAGAGAGAGAGAGAGTACACAACTTCTTTTACTGCGCGCGTTTTATAGAGCGATATTGAATTGTACGAAACATCACGCGTTTATCGCAGCAAATACTATACTACTCCGTCTGACTCGATGATGCTATTGAGTAACATATAACATGTAATAAATTTCTAATATATTCATACGATTTTCGCGAAAAAAAGGAATGGAAATTCGCAGTAGTACTCGCTCGTTTCTCGCAATAATAGTCTGAGGAAAAAAAACTTCTTTCCTATAATGATATTTGTTAAAAAAAAAGAGAAAGCACACTTCGCTCTTTCCGGAGAGGAAGCGCGCGAAAGGCATCGGAGTGCGTTTGTTGACGAGAACGAACGTTATCTCGGAATGATATTTAGCTGAACGGAGATCTTTCAGCGACTGGCTCGCGCCAAGTGGCGAACGTATAAACCGTTATCACATGCTCATGTGGCATATAAAAGTTGTTGCATGCAAGCAAAAGATAAGCATCTTCCTTCCTCCGTTTTATGCAAGGCTATAACAAACAGAGAAGCGAAACAGTTTCGCGCAATATCGCAGCATCGCGGGTGTGTATCGCATGTAACGTGAACTTTTACGTCTGCCGTGTGTGCAAACGATTTCTGCGTGCTTTGCCGTGCGTTACAGTCTCCATACTTTGCGAAATTATATTTCCGTACTTCGCGAAATAGATTTCTAATCAAATTTATTTGCGACACGCACAACTTGTCGAAGTTGTCAAACGAACAAGCGAGAGAAAAAAAAAAACAAATTTTCATAATTTCTTGTTGCGTAACAAAAATATCTTTCGCACGCACGTCGAGAGAGAGAGAGAGAGACAAAGATTCGAGACCTCAATGCGAAGACTTTACATGCCGCGGCACGTTTCGACGACTTTGCTAAACAACAATAATTATTATTCCGAACACGCACGTCGCTCAAACCCTCCCTCCACGTAATCGTTCCCCTCGTCGAAAATCCGAGGGCGAGAAGTTGCGGCGACGCGGAACAGATTAAAGCGTTAAGCTTCGCGCGCGACGACGATATCAGGTGGCGACGAAATAACAGCTCGATGGGATTTTCATCCTCAGGCTTGTGCGTGTCAAGCGTCCCTTAATTATCCCCGGGTAAAGTTTGCGCTATTTTGAAGAGGACTCGATGACCGTATATCCATAAAGCGATATGCAAACGACCGCTCGTCGGCTCATCGGAATCTGTCATTAGATAGTACGTTCAACAACGTCGTCGTTTATAGTTTAAAGGAAACGATTTCGCCCATACGTCCCTGTTATTATCCCAAAAGACTTCGGGAGGCTCGTCGCGCTATCTCTTTGCTCGGTTTAACGTGCTATCGAGTCTCTCATCGCTTAAACGAAATATGCAAATTACACTCGGCGATAAAAGGAAAAGCTCGCGAGCGAGCTTTAGCGCGCAATTTAAATTCCAGCTTTGCGGAGGAGAATTGCAGAGAGAAAGCGCGTTCCTAAGATTTTCGGCGCGAATGCATCGCTTTGTTGAACTTTCAGGTAATCGTAATCATAAGTATTTACTCTCTTACCGCGCGCGCGGATTCTCTCGTCAAAGTATTTCACTCTTGAAACTATCGCGCCATAATTTTTTTTTTTTTTTCAAAAAAGAAAAAAAAACAACAACTATTAATTCTGACGCGATTTTACTCGCCTGCAATGTCTGTTTTTCTCCGTACAAGATACGTAAAATGTACTTGTTGTTTGTTGCAACTTGAAAATTTTTCCACGCCCTGTGCATTTCACACGTTGCGTCAAATATTTCATTAGCACACGTTTAAAATACGGCACGCGCGCGCGAACAGTCACGTGTTACGCGTGCGATCATTTTTGATTATTTCAATAGATCAAAATATCACGATCGTTATATTCTCGTAACGTACGGTATTAACATCCAAACACAATAATCAGCGCGCGCAATTTAATTTCTGATTAAATATCACATTCTCCCATGTATGAATATAGAAACAATGACATAAATCGCAACACTATGCGTAAACGTGAAAGTTAATTAAGCTTTTGTATTATTATACGTGCGTCGAGATCGGCACATGCGTGAAGCATCGAGTGTTGTATCATCTTTCGCGGAAGAGACACATGTCGTAAGAAATGCAAATGTATCCGCAAAGAGACGTGCGCGCGTCCATTTGTTGTGTCGCGCGGCATCGACGTTTCGGAAAATGTCCTTAGAGAAAAAAGACAGAAAACATTTCTTTCTTTTTTTTCAACAAAACCGCATTTGCACCGTCTTCAAAACCGAGCACAGTTCGATTCTCACGCGGAAGGTGCACGTGTGACAATTTGACAACGTCAAGGACCAGCGGTATATAATGGAGAAACACGATGCGCAAAACACGATTATCTCCGCAACGAACGATTCATCAAACTCATCGCGAGCTTACACGTGCGAGTGTTCCTCCGTTGCGTAAAAATTTCCTTTCTCGGACGGACGAACGTGTCGTAGTTTTTTGCTTCGCTCGCGATTGTTTGCAATGGAAGCACCGTAAAGCGCATCTGAGGTATTTCGCGCTTCGTCAAGCTGATTAACGCGCCACCGGTGGGACGTCTCGGCCCTTACAAGGTATTAAATATACCATCTGACTCAGAACTACTCTCGTCTGCCACAGGCGAATTAAGCGGAAACTTGAATACTCTCTTAATGATCTTTTGCTGTTTTATTTTTTTTTCTTTACGGGAACGATCGTATCGTCAAAACAAATTGCTTCTAAATATTAATTTCACAGCTAAAAAGAGAGACCTTGTTGTTGCGTACAGAGTAAATTAATTCCGAAGTTATTACGAAAGATACGGCGTGCAAATTGAACCGCAAGAGAATATTGAGAACAGCAGCGCGCCAATAACCGAGAGATTTTTTCTTTTTTTTTTATCCTTGAAACTATTATTAGAAGAGAAAAAAACGTCACACATGCGATATGAAAATGTATCGAGCGTGCAAAAATGTTTCCACTCTTCACTTTTCATTATTCGAACGTTACAATTTATTTACCGAATACACGAAGATCTCCGTGTAGCGCAACTCGGAGTAACGACTCGCACAACACTAAAGCAACGTTTCACTCGCTATTTCTTATATCTATTTTCTACGAGTCATTGATTGCACCTCGGGGACTTAAATAATAAATCGCGGTCGATAGTCTCGTGCTCGGCGCGCGCCTGGCGCAGAGACTCGCGTCTCCGGATTTACAACAAAGGGCACTTTAATCCGCCGCAGGAAATCCATACACAACGCGAGCATGTTCTCACGACCGCCAAAATAAAACAATGACGATAGTATCCCCTTTAGAACGAACGAATCTACGAGTGCGAATTTACACCGCGAGAGTATTCAATGCGCGCGCGCGCGCACGCTCGAGAGTGGCCGAAGAAGGTGGAAGAGAAAGAGAGAGAAAGAGAAAGAGGAGGGGGTTTCTATTCTCCCACTTTTCAGGCCGCTTTGCTCTTTTGGGTGAGCACGATGCTTTCACAATTGTTTTCCTAAATGAAAGCTCAAGAAAGTGCAGTCGTCGTTGTCGTAGACAGGACGAGAGCCGCGGAAGAGAGAAAGAGAGAGAGAGAGAGAGAGAGAGCGGGGATGATGGTCGGACGAAGGGGAGGTTAAAAGGGCTTAGTTACATCGCATTTCATTGTTACCGTAGCTCCGGTATCACCGGCGTTTCCTATCCGCGCTTTCGAGAGAACTTTATGCCCTTCATCGCGAAAGTTTGGAACTTACCAGCGCGAGAGCGCTTTTTAACTCCGCCTATCTCGGCTCGAGCCGACGAATGTGCTCGCGGTCGCTAATGGCGCAAAATCGCGACGGATATAATGCGCGCGATGCTGAAATTCGGACGCTCCGCGCGCGCGGAATCCGCAAGTTTCCGTCGCGAGAAATAGATTCCTTTTTGCGCGAAGTTCCGCTCTCGCGGAGAGATTGTCGCAACCCTCTTGTGGTTTTGTTTACATTTGAAGCGCGTTTTTTTTTTACGAAGCGCGTTTTGAATATGTATCACACATGTTATCCACATTCTTGCGTGTACAACAACAAGAGGTTACCGCGGGCAACACATTGCTCAATATGTATGTAGGTAATTACAAAGTAAATTATAAATGCTCATTTATTTAATAATTAATACGAATCATTCAAATTGATTATTCAGCGCGTGTGTTATTAAATTCGGAGCGGTGTGTTAAAAACGAATATAGTCTGCGATTGTAGAAATGTATATCTAATACACATGTGATATAATGTATCACGCTGTTAACCGTTGGATTTAAATGTCTGCTGAATTATTCACGAAATTGCCGTTCCGACGTATTGAGTCGTTATCGACGACAAATCCGAAAATATGTTGCGCGCGCGCGCAGTTAAGGGCTTTTCAATAATGCACTTCCGGAGAATTACTGTGTGTCGAGACCGCGCGATAAAAAGCACACTAATTCGAGATCGAACACTCGCGCGCCCGACCGATGGGAACAATGCCATTTCCTGAAATCCCCGGGAATTGGGATTTCGCGGTCGCAGGGTCGCGAGCGTGATATGACTTCCCCACAGTACCACCGCGCGAAAGATCGACCTTTATTTGGGGTCTTCCTTCTTGATAAATTTGCTCGTATACAAAGCGGACGTGTTCATTTTATTTCTTTTCGATTTTATTTCTTTTTCTAAAATCTATATCGCCGTATCTCTTTGGTAGCATGTAAAAAATAAAAGAAGTGAAAGAAAAAAACAGAATTCAATCATTAAATCGTTCGTGTAACGATAATGACATGAAGAAAGAAAAAAGTGTGATGACCAAGAGAAAAACCCTGACGGACAAGTTTCTCTGCTGACATTAACGAGAAATTAATCACCGATCATCGAATGATTGTTCGGAGTCTAACGATCGTTATCAGCAAGGTGTAAAAATCGCTCAGCTGACGTGAGGAAACTCTTCCAAGAGAACGACGTTCATTGATAATAATTGGATGAGCACCGCTGCATTATCGTCTTCCAATAACCCAGAGATGGGGTCAGAGGACACATCTACCGCCAACTCTCTCCTGTTCCGGAGCCAGCAGGATCATTACAAACACGATTTCGCGAGAAAAGAGACCGGACGCTCGTTGGAGCCAAGCTCGTGACGACGTCGCGCTCGACGATGTGCGCTCAGTCGCTTGCAATACGCATAAACTTCCGAGTGACATAGTCGAAAAAAAAAGCGCGATTCGCAAAGAGACACTCGTTAGCTGAACTATTCTTCTGAAACCTCACGTCGAACGGACGAATCTAACTAATGATGTTTTGTTCCGCGCCAATTTTAAGAGATGGAATATCTCTTTGAGAAAGAAAAATCGAGTCTCGTTCTTAGCGAAACAAAATGTCTCCGAAAGCGAAACAATTATGTCTCCGAAACAAAAAGGGAAAGAAAGAACTGTTTTCAACAGAAGTTTTCAAAACCACACAACTTTACACAAACTTCGTATTTAGCGCGCGTGCCTGGCGGCTCTCGAACAAATAAGTATTTGATACGCGCGCGGTTTTAATATTTCCTCGCGCTCCATTATCGCTGCATCAATTAATGTTAATTTACGTGACATGCAAATAAAACAAAAAAAAATTCCGATTACATCAACTTATCGTGTTGAAATTGCTTTAACTTTTATTATCTGATAACAATTAACTTGATAGAGATAAACAATCTCGAACGCAGTAATAAACAATATTCGTTACGTCGAATGTGACACGCGATAAAACACACGAATGCGACTTCTTACTTCTGATAAGAAAAATATCATTCGATTACGATTATCTCCTCAAGGAAAGATATTCGATAAGATATTCGATAAGAAAGATCAAGAGGAAATTGCGAGGACCGACGTGAAATTGACTAGCTTCGAGGGCATCTCATTTTCGCCTCGCGCCATTCTCTCGCGCTGACTGGAAACTTCGCTCGGATGAGACAGCTTGATTGGATTCGCTTCCTGAATGAAACGAGTGTGGTTGAGAGGAAATAACGGACACACAAGAGCTCGGAGGCTGTCCTGCCATTTAAATAAAGCTCCATGGGAGAAAAACCGCGGCGCGTATTGTTGTGTGTTTCCAACTCCCGGTTGGAAAAATTTCAAGACTTCATACAAATGTTCTCACATCGCCGCGGTTTCATGTTTCGGAAGCGGAGCGCTGAAGTAGTACACACGCCATACTTTCTGTCCCTTTAGTCTGGCGCGCTTGTTAACTGCGCGTAGGAATATATACTAGTTCTATTACAACCGAGTGTATTATTCAGTATAATGGTGCATAATATGCACAGTAGCATTTTTCTGCATTTTCCTGTGTAAAAATTCTTTTATGAAAAGATTGATGCTTTGTGTTATATATACAGCGTGTTGTATTATTATTTTTGTTGTATTATTTATGATAAAAATCTCTGCGGGAGATTTGTCTAATAAAAGTAAATCGTCTTAGTTGATCAAGAAGCACGGTAGTGCCTCGCGTCAAGTTCACGCGCAATAAAGTTGATTATTTAAAATTTATAATATTAAAATAAATCTTTAACAAAATAAATTTTTTATATTAAGAATTTAACGTAAATCGCGTCAATACACAATGTTTTTATAATGTAATAGCACGTAGTACTACTATACTAAGTAGCGTTTTAAGCAAGAATAAGATTTATGCAAACATTATAATATCGCATATCGATATATCGATCTTATTTTTGTTTTTAATTGTATTTTGTATAAATAAATATCATAATTGTGTAATAATTTGCGAAATAATTTGTGTTACATAAACAATAAATGTTACAATACAAGAGAAACACAAAAAAGTTCGCATTTATCGTTCGCACGTTTATGTAAAACAAACGAGAGAAAACACGAAGATGTGGCAAAAAGATACGGTTACTCTTGCTTTGGAAAATCCGCCGCAAGATCGGTCATGTCAGCCTCCGTCAATTGGCCTCTCTCAATCGAGATAAAACTTAAGAGACAGCTGCAATCGCTCGCAGTAAACATAAATGCATCGCAGACACGAGGTGCTCCATTAGAAGAAGTGCCATCGCTTGTAGAACCGATACGACGAAGACGACGTTGCTCGGGATTATTCTGTGATTCGTTCGATCCTCCCTTCCCCCGAAGCCGTTCTACGCTCCGGGGATTCGAGCAACATTGGAAATTGTCACTTTATTCAGGAAGTAAGATCTTACGCTACGAGAAAGGCTAGTGTCCGACTGTCTTTCAGCACTCTGCTCGCCTTCTATGCCATACAATTGTCTCGAACGAGGAACGAATGACATGAGAAAGAGAGAGAGAGAGAGAGAGCTCGTGGAACAAGTGCGCTCCTCCGAAGCAGCCCCTTCAACCGAGGGCTGCTTCGGAAGAGCGCAGACGTTGGTGGATGAAGCGAGCGACGGGTAAGAACGTAACGACTGCATTCAACTCGAGTGCTCGCAATGGCTCGCATTTTGCAATGACTTAACGAAACTTATATTGATATTTGAATGTCGAAACATGTCGGACGGCATTTCGCAAATTGATCTTTGAGAATTGCAACGCACCGAGCATCGTCGTCGTGAACGTCGGCGAAATGTAAAAGCTTATGTCTCATTCCTCAAACAAAAACACAACCGCACCTATATAAAAATTAAATGCTAATTACGTGCTAATCAGATGCTCAATTTAAACATTTGATGCTTGACTCGTTTAACAGAAAATTAAAATTGAAGTGAGAGGGGAGAGACTGACTTGATGTCAAACTGGCCCACCGCACATTAATAAAAAGCTGTGTTTTCGGTTAGGTTCACATCTCCATTGGTCAAGATGTGAACCTAAAATCTTGACCAATGGAGATGTGAACTTAACCGACCACGATGGGAACCATAATCGGAAACATAATTTTTTAATGTGGGATTGGCCGGTTTGACATCAAGTCAGTCTCCAGTTTAATTTTAACTTTCTGCCAAACGAGCACCAAATGTTCAAATTGAGCTACCTAAGTAGCACGTAATTAACATTTAATTTTTATGTAGCATTTTATGATTATGTAGGTGCGGATGTGTTTTTTTTTTGTACGAAGAGGAGACTAACTTAATATAGGTTTATTTATGTCTCGATCGACGTCGACAATGACGACGCGACTTCGTCGCCGCCGCCGATGTGTGAAACACGTATGCGCTCTTCAGTAACAATGCGTTACTGCGTCTCGTAATTCTGAACTATCTTGCGGTAATTTAGATAAGAGGTTTTTGTTTAACACTAAAACTGTATTTAGTTTTTTTTTTGCTTCCGTAATCCACGTATGTTTTCTTCATGTCATTTGTTATATAATAGTTATATCATTCTAGTATATCATTCTTAATAATTGCGTCATCTGAATTATGCATTTTCTACAAACGACTTACAGCAACAGATTATTAGATGAATAAGCATAATGATGTTGTACGATTAAAAAACTCACCTGCGCATAATGAAATATAATTTTTTCGTCTTTCGTGCATTCAAGGTTAATACATAGATAAAAAAAAATAAAAAACCACATAAGCGACGAGTGTTCTCTTTGAATAAAAATTAACGCAGTTTTAAATATAGCACATCTATAAAACTATTATGTATGACGCTGTCTGAGCCAGTAATTTTTTATACGTTCCATATCGACTCATGTGACTCGACACGTCATATTTAGGTATGGTTTATACAAATTTAACATTTAATGTTTATTTATTACTGGTCTGTATTTTTTGACTTAGCTGTTATAGTCAGAAAACAAATTTGCAATTACATTTTTTTATTGTAAGTCTTTAGCTTGTTATTATCACTTAAAGGTTTGGTCTATTCTTAATTTGTTTGTTAAGAAAAAAATGTTAATTTCAATATTTGCTGGAGCATTAGCTTGTTGACTAGATTATCGAGCGTCTCATTGAAACTGCAAATATGCTCATTACGCGGAAGAAGAATTTTCGCATTTATTTTTCTCACATTTGTTACTGCGTAAATTATTATGGCTTTGAAATATAAATTAATTGACAGCGCAAGTGTTTGATTCGTCTCGTGAATCTCATGGATTTGTCCTTCATTGTCATCAAAGTAATTCTTATTCATTCACAGCCATACAATGTCACCGTCACGTTGATGGAATAATGTAAAGCAGATCTACATGAAGAATGAGAAAGTTACGCGCGAGAATGACTGTTCTATTTGTTATTATGTTGTTATGTAACATTATATGTCTCTTATAAATAGCGAACGTTATTGCTCGTTACACGTTTTACCTACGTCAAAGAATTATTATAACGAGCAATAACATTATTGTAACGAGCAATAACGTTTTTCTTTCATATTTCTGAGTATTTCCTCGTTTTGAGTTTGTATACTTTCGCGCGTTATTTTCTATTCCTTTTTTATTTATACTTTTTGTCTATTTTTTAAAACTCTACGGCCGCAGCACACGCAAGTGCTAAACTTTAAACTGCAATATATATTTATACGAAGTATCGAACACTTAATATATAGTTTTAATGTATAGCTTTAACATATTTAATAAACAATATTACGCAACGTAAAATTATTTAAAAAATCGGGTCTTGTTAATGTAGAAATTCAGACAATTATCAGTAACCCGTAGTTATTAGAAAAGTTCGAGTTCAGACTCGGTAATGAAAATGCTTGCGAGCGTTACAGCATCTAATTTTCAGACGCGCCTAAAATTCCTGTCATTTTCCTGTGGGTATTGCATAAACGCTCGGTGCAATATTGCACGCAATTAGAATTTCTGACAGCTACGCTGACCGACGTGTTTTGTGCGGCGCGATTGATCGCTGAATAAGTAATCTAGAAAACTAGACCATACCTCAATGTCCTCAATGTCCATTTCGATTAATCGACTCCTATATATACATATATATATAATAAAACGCACAAACTGGTGAATGTAGCGCGCCGATACTTCAGAGTTGTATATACGAGCGTGCAATTTTAGTGGCTGTTAACGATTCGATCTAACAGCGATACTTATTGGCTTTCCACACGAGTATTAATTAAGCCATTAAAAATTCATCGCTGTACGATCCGTTTACCTTATCTCGAATATACGAACCGTGCGAATTTTTATCTCAGATTTTAGCGATGAGCATATTTCACATGTTCTCCTGACGCGATGTCTGTGTCTCGGCCGAAGTCGACACGTTTCTGTCTGGATTGGCTTGAACAAACCACATATACGGCGTATCGCAAGTGGGTTATTTCACTGTATTAGCATCTGGCTTCCTCCAGAAGCAACACACACGCTATCGATCGACTCGCCTGAAATATGCGTCACAGGAATTTTGCCCGGATGTGACTTTCTCTTTAGAAATGTCCGCGAAGAAGTAACATTTAAAAACAATTGTTAGCAAAATATCGCTGTGCTAAACCAACAAAATAAAGATACAATTTTGTTCAAATGTATATTTTGTCGTAATTGAAAAAAAATGCAATTTTGTAAAGTCAATAATTTACTGTAAAAAATATACATAAATGTGACGGACCGCACGTGTGTGATTATTGCGAATGAAACATCATATTGCTAAGATTGCAATTATGTCATTAATATCGAGTTACGTAATAATTTCTTTGCGCGTCGTTTTTTTTAGAGTTTAAGTGCATCATGACGATAAATGTCAAAAAAAAGGTAATATTGCGTAAACTTCTTGAGATGACATACGGATAAGATAAAGTACAATTTGCTTGTCATTTCAAATTGCAAATAATTACATAACTTCTGTTTCGTTTTCTTTTCTGCGCGCTTCCGAACATATTTACTGCCTCTCACATATTTTACATAATATGTTCCTACCGTTCGGAAAAATTATATAAGCTTTTCAATTGACAGTGTTACGAACATTAATGAATTTAATTGACTTTGAGAACTTTGTTCTTAATATCTTATAAAGATTATCTATCTTATAAAGATTGCTTGCAACCGCGTTTTCTAGAATTCTTGGCACCGACTTGTACATTAATTATATTTATAATTATATTTATTAAATATAGAATTATATTTATTTTTTTAATGTAATTAGATAGCATCATTTTTTTACGTTTGATGTTTGTTAGAGAAAAAACTCTCGGCGATGACCTTATCACCGGCATTGTTATTATCTTATCAATACTTTCTGTACTAAAACAGAAGACAAGTTCAGATTCACGAATCCGCTCAGCTAATAGCAAATTAGTCAGTGTTCGCGTGGCGACCGTGCGTACTAACTACAGTCAATACATCTATGACCTTGCAATTTTGTGTAATAGTATATAGACAATACACTTTATATCAGTATAAAAGCTGTCGCTGTTGTTCTGCGTGTTTCATTTCCTTGTTTGACTTCGCGCGCGAAGTGCCGGTGAACAGTGTAGTAAATCAAAGATAGAACATAGTACATACATTTTGCAGGTCAGTGGGACGATCGTTGTAAAAGCTCTACTTTTCATATATCGACATCAAAGAAACAATCGCTAATAAATTATAGGACGGACCGGAGCACAAAGTCACATTAAAAATTAAATTATTGAAAAAAAAAAAAAAAAAACGTAAATTAGAAGAATTTTACTTCTGTGTCCAATTTTTAAAAAGTGCGTGTAAATGTCACTATGCTATGTTTTTTTCTAAAAATTCTTTCGCACACGCGACTAAAATGATTATAGTAAACTACAGTATAAATAAAGAAGAAATTATTTTCTCCTGTTTAGTGAGCTTTGCGCCAACTAGTATTGATTTCCTCTCTATAAATAATTACTCAAATTAAATCTCGCGAACAAATCTTCTCTATTTCAATAAATTATTTAATTATATAAATAATGTTATATAAATCGGCTATTGTATTTTGAGGAACGTTCTCTCTCTCTCTCTCTCTCTCTCTCTCTCTCTCTTATGTAAGTTTAGTTATCGAGCATTCTTAACGGCAACGGCAGACGGATTTGACACCGAGGAAACCGCGGAAAACATTTCCGAGAAAACTCATCAGAGTGAAATATGGCCGACGTCGTTCGACCACAAGTACGTACGCGATCGCGGCACGCCAGACGCGTCGTAAATTTCTCGCAAATACCGCAACTCGATCACGTTCGACGGGATCTCGACGCCGCCGCCGTACGTACGTATGCCGCTGGCCAAAAAGGAAAAGGGCGCAGAGCGGCGTCCCATTACGTTCTTAATTGAAACAGCGATCTCTCTCTCTCTTTCGCTCTCTTTCTCTTTCTCTCAAACGCAGAGGAAATGCTCGCGTCTTGAATATCGAGAAAAGAAACGATGGTGAAAGTAAGCAAAAAAAAAAACAAAAACAAAAACAAAAACAAGAAAAACGCGGCGGGGAAAGGGGACGACTAAGACGCGGGTGGAGTGGCCGGAATGAGGAAGGAAGTTGGCTAGAAAGAAAGAAAACGTGATAAATCTCGTCGCGAACAATAAGTTATCGTAAAGAATCGTTTTCGCGTTTCGTGACACGGCCGGAGGAACAATGATTTGTCGGGGAAATTCTCCAATTCCAATTCCAATTTCAGAAATGGCCCTAGAGACACCGACGTGGATGAATCTATGCTTCGTTGAGAAGATCCTGCGAAAGTCGGAGGACGACAATTCGATTCAGGTGACCGATGTATTCACGAAACCGGCCACGAATAAAGGTGACAACTATACTAGCGATATGTTCAGGGTTAATGTCGAATTTACGCACGGCCAGGATAAAAACAAGACCACGGAGAAGAAATCGATCATCATCAAAGTCACGCCTATAGCCGAGGGAATGCGTCAGGATCTTGTAAGTTTATTTAATTACGTATATGTATTTTTATGAAAGAACAAATACGTTAAATTTCTTCATAAAAATAAAACAATTTATGTTAATCGACATTGCAAATAATTCGTTTACTTTTGCTCTTAAAATCTCCTCTAGATTGAAAAAACGGACATATTTGGCGTAGAAACACTGATGATGACGGATACGTTAAAGAAAATGAATAAGTTACTAGGACCAAAGCATCGCGTGAGCGGGACGTGTTTGTACGTGCAAAATAATCCAACGCTTTTGGTAATCGAAGATCTCGCACCTCTCGGCTTTCGTATGGCTTGTCGTCAGTCCGGTCTTGATTTAACTCACTGCGTTCTTGCGCTTCGCGGACTAGCGAGGTTTCACGCAGCTTCGGTAGCCATATGCGAAAAGGTAAATCACGTCCGCGTTAATTAATATTGTGTCCTGACAATAGAAAATTTTTTTCGGAAAATTTACGTCTCATTGCCGGCGACACTCTCGTATTAACGCGCTATGTTATCCATCGATCAGTCATCAAGATGTCTAAAACAGTGATTATTGTTCTATAGGAACCGAATCACAAAAATATGTATACAAAGGGAATGTTTAACGCTAATTATCCCGCAGAAATGAGAACATTTTTCACTCAGAATACTCACACTTTAGCGAAAGAGGCAGAGAATTGGCCGGAAGTAAAAAGGTGAGATCAAGGCATGCGCAAGCAATAGTCGTTAAAACATATTCAATAAGTCTACAATAATATAACGTTCGAAGAACGCAAACAAAAACAACTAACAAAATTTATATAAATTTATATATAATTAATAAATATAGAATTTTTGAAATTAATTATGATTCACATATCTGTATAATTTTCATTGCTAGGTACGCGGGAAAACTTGCTAATATCGCTGATCGCTTATATCAAATAGGAATAGACATGTGCAAGTTATCGGAAGATGAATTCAATGTCATTACTCACGGTGATTTTTGGGTAAACAATATGATGTTCAAATACAACGATGAGAACAAACCAATTGAACACATTATGGTAAGAATAATACAAGCCTAAATACAAAATCTTGTTGATATATACGGTATTTTATATTTGACAAATATTTATATAAACAATAATTTATAAAAAAAAACCCCGCATCTATACATATTCTATTCTGTTCTAAAATTGAAATTTTGCATAATTCAAAACAAAACAGATGCAATGCATGACTGACCTGTCATTGATATAAATATGTAGTGATTTATTGACTGAATTATTGATCGGCCAAGAGTTTTCTATTTGAATTATTTTACATTTTAAAAGCTCGGTTATAACTTCCACAATTTGATAGACAGAGAGAGAAAGAGAGTTGATATACGTATATAACGCGTATTTCAATTATCCGCGTACACAATCGCTGTGATATCGAATTTGCTGCCGACCAAGATAAAGAGCAGACGCGACAATATGCGATACTGCAGAATCCAGTATGTTATGAATAATGCAATAAATTCAGTTTGATCGAATTCAGATACATCCGCCACCTGTCCGACCGTGTCATTCGCGCAAACTCTCGACCGCCCCCGTGACTTCCTAAACACGAATCCTACTTCTTTTCCCGTGCACGAATTTCATTTCCAATTCAATTGCTGGCCGTTCAGGAGTTCGATCGATCGAAGAGAGAGGGAGAAAGAGAGAAAGTGAGAGAATTTGTTTGATATTGCAGGTGGACTTCCAAATATGCAGATACTTATCGCCTGCGATCGATCTGCAATATTTTCTTAACACCAGCCCTGCGCCAGACGTCTTTGATAACTACAAAAGCGTTTTGTTGAACGAATATTGCAACACCTTAGCGTCGACGATGAAGCAACTAAACTGCAAAACTCAACCGCCAACTATAGAGGAGCTGAAAGTCAGTTTCAAGCAAAAAGCTGCTTACGGAATGATAGCGGCCTTTACCGTGTTTCCATTGATGCTAGTCAAGAAAGACGACGCGAAAGATTTGGACGAGATAATGGGCAAAGACGGCAGTTTCGAGAATCCGGCTTATAAGAACGAAGTTTATCGAAAAGCAATAGCAAAGAGAATACCTTTGTACGACGAATGGGGTTTGCTAGATCTCTGATCACAAGCTTCTATAATAAAGAATAGTCTCGTCTGAATGTAAATTATAGAAAATTCCCGGTAGTTTTCTTGGAATATACATCGACAACAAAAGACGCGATGACATCGATGGTATACAAACGTATCGATCTTCACAATATTCTGTCCAATTATATCAATGCAATGTTATTTTTTGTAAGTTATTAACTAAACTTTTTGTAAGATAATTAACCAAACGTTTCCCCGTAGATAAGGCAAATAATTTGCGTAATTCTGATCAATCTTCATCATCTATTTTTTATTAACAAATTATATTGCCGATTTTTATAGAATTGACTTTTTCTGTAAATAAAATGCAAGATCACGTGAGAGAAAAAACTTAATTGCTATTATTTAATAATTCAGTGAAATTTTACTCTGTTTCTTTACGCGTGAGATTCGCAGGCAAATTCCTTTTACGCGAAGCGAGAGAGATTATATAAAGTTTGACCTCTCTCTCTCTCTCTTCTCGTTGACTTAGATTAACATGGATTACTTCGATTATAGGTCACATTAAAAAACATAGAGGATTCTACATTTTAATATCTTGGGAGTGGACTTGCGCCGTGGCTGTTTAATTACACGTATATACATACATTGCGCTATAAAGACTTCTGTTTTGTTTTTTTTTTTTTTACTTCGCGGTTTGAAGCTTCAAGTTTCCCACAAACTTCTCATTGATTTTCTACATCGCAATATTAAATTAAATATTATAAATTTCTGATACTACTAAAAAATATAATCTCAATTACATCGAGCTGAGTTGATTTCGTTGTTACGTTATTTCGCGCGAATATTATAAAGGCGCAGCTAGAAATATTTAAACTCAAATTGAACTTTCGCAATGTAATTCCGGCGATTTGAATAAATCTGCGCGACACAGTTTTGCGTTCACATCGCGCCATTTCGCGAAAACAAATAACGCGAGACGTGAAAAACAAAGAAATGGAACGAAACGGTATTGCCCACATCCTGCGGTGCATATCTATATTTTGCGAATTAATTGCGTTACTCTAGATGAAACATTTAGCAAAAAAAAAAAAAAAAAAACAAGTATGTAACGCAAAGAGAAAAACAATTTAGTAATAATAATTATTTTAAACTCACGCCACGAATTATTACAATATTCCATTTATAGCGCGAAAAGATATCTAAATAAATAACAACGTTAACAATATTCACGCTTATTAGTATTTGATGTGAATTGCGCATGTAATGTTAGCAGTACGGTTTGTAAATGCTTTAATAGAGTTTCGCGAATAATTGTCATCGATGTTAGATAAAGCAAAATAATTATCAACGCATTTGATCCCAAGTGATTCCAATTCATGGCACGCATTAACCTCGACCACCGAATAATTAACCTTTGTTGTGGTAACCGAACAATAATCTCTGTTACTTATGGTATTTCATGAAATAAATAGCAGGAAAATCATTATATTTTGCGCGCGTAATTGCGCGAATTAAGCAGAGATTGGAACGTTTTGCTAGCTAGCGTGAATGCAGTAAATAGTTTCATCAAAATTTAACACAGGACAAATCTAATAAATTATTATGTACACCAGATGTATATCTATATACGAGGTATTTATAAATCTCATATTTTCAATTTTCGGTCGTGTGGTTTATGTACTAGAAAATTTGTTACGTAAATAATTAATTATTAATTACAATCTATCTGGCTTTGAAGCGAAATACCATGTGAGTAAACATTAATTGCTGCCTGTGTAAATTCTCTTTTTTTTTTCGGATAAAATCTTTTTTAAAAAGTCGTTTATAAAACATATATATAAATTTAATGTTTATTTTTTATTTAACGCGCTAATTATTAGATTATTATCAAAGTGGAATCATATGTCATATATACGCGCACATATAATACAACCTGCACGACAGAAGATTAAATATGGAATATCTCTCTCTCGTTTGGAAGATATACACGGGAGAAGATAAACTAACGTTTCTCAAAATAGAATTCGATTATGCTGAATGTGTACTATTATACTAACTAGTAATTGGCGTTCGGCAAACTACATTGTCTCGTGTTTCAACGCGCCAATTGGATCTGAGCACATCGACAGATGTTGATTTTGATTTCACATGAGCGCTAATAACACACCAACAAATTACTAAATTATAACGTGCG
Organism: Pseudomyrmex concolor; assembly: GCA_014839585.1. Classification (NCBI taxonomy): domain Eukaryota; kingdom Metazoa; phylum Arthropoda; class Insecta; order Hymenoptera; family Formicidae; genus Pseudomyrmex; species Pseudomyrmex concolor. Next base: position 15,305 of record QVOB01003580.1, on the reverse strand, counting down.
CGCTATCAGACTCAATTAAAAGCCCGATTTAGCAAACATAATCTTGCTACACACATATTCGTTGAGCATCGAATAGACACTTTCCGCTCATTATTTCCACGTTATGATGTTCATTTGTGTGTAAAACTTTTCGAATAAATATTACATAAAACAACAATTACGACTGTTCCGCATTTAATATATCTCTTAACTAACTTGCGGAAAAGATACGATACGCGCGTATACACATACGTATCGTACGTATAGTTGCGCTCTGAATTCGTTTACATGTTACATTAACTTCCTCTTTCGAAGTCGTTTAAATGTCATGAATTTTTGTGTTTATATTGCAGGCAATACGCCGCGCGCGTTGTCAACGTAGCGTACAAAAGCACAACAATTAAATCTCAACGAGCCATCGCGCATGCAACCGTACGCGCGATCATCAAAATTGCTCACCTGCGTGTGAAACGCGCCGCGATTCCGAGACCTCGCAACCAGATGAACCGCGAAAGCTAATTAATATCCTCCGGTAAGTCGGGATATATGTATTTCGCCTTTCAATTAGATTCGTGTACACATACCTATCTCCAAGTAGGTATGCATGTGTTGTCTATACGTTCGCACGTTCTCGCGCACGCATACACAACACACATACACATACAAAAGCGCGAGAGTGTATGTATGCGTCGGCGTGCACGTGACACGGAACAAATGGTGATATTAATTACCGCGATTTGCCATCTCCGATACTGAAATCGACCTCTATTAATCTGATCAAGCTTGCATCTTTCGTTCGCCTTGCTTCCTTTGTGAGATAAATTCACTCTTGTTTCAACTCGGGTAATTATATGTTTCCTTGTTTATGATAAAATCTTAGTAATCCATTCGCGCGTATTTTTACAACAAAAAAAAAAAAAAAAGACGAATGTGTTCCGCGATTCTTACGACAGTTTATTACGAAAACTCCGTCTCTAACGGCAAAAATTTATCCAATTACTTAAACGAGCACGAGCTCCGAACGGAAGAACCAAGTACGAGTTTTAGAAAACTGAAACGAAATAACCAGAGCTGACTAGCTTTGTTGCGTGAGAAAATAAAATTTTCGACCGCTTATTTTTCGTTCTGTGTGTGTTTCGTTCTGCAGGCAGAGTCAATGTACCAGTGGCGTGACTCGCCGAATTTCTCTGGTATTGTCTATTCGCATGTACCGCGGATCATTTGTTACAACGGAGCGCGGCGCAAAACGATACAACCCGGCCTGTGTGCACCGGGAAACATGTTTTCGTCGAATATTGCCGCCGGCATTTCACACAATTCCACTTTCGTAATTTACGATACTCATACTGTTGAAAGACGACGCAAGAGGTTTAATTGTCGCCGTGAAAAACAATCAAACGCGCGCACGCAACGCTATAATTTTGTGCGTTGGAAAAAAAAAAAAAAAAAAAAAAAAAGTGCTATATCACGTACGTATGTGAAACCGTTTCGCGATCAGAGAAATCATTCACGTGAAACACACGCGCTCTGATTTCTCGTGCGATGTTTTATTGAGATGTGCACGAGACCGATAATCGAAATAACAACAAATAATTGGGACTGTCCGCGGTGAGGAAACAAAGAGCGAACGAAACGTATTCGATGATAAGAGAAATACCGATGAGAGCGAAATATGACAGCAAGAGGCGGGACGATGTGCGAGCCGACGCGGGAAGAAGATGGCTCGAAATAAAACGACCACCTCGTACTACCTTTAACGCAATTTCCCCTCTTGATCCTTTCGAACCGCGCATCCATAACTCGGTAAAGTGGAATATCTCGAAGAGTCTGTTTCGTTTCGTGTTCCGAACCAATTGTTTTTTATTCTTTTTTTTTTGTTTTGTTTTGTTTTTCCTCTCACTCCTCGTCGCCGAAAAGCTTCACCATTCTTGACCATGTGGTTTGTGAAACGCTCTAGAAATTGATTTCGCGACTTATGTAATGACGATGTTGCTTCGTTCGCGAGCATATTTCTTTCCTCCGCGTATTATCGATTACATGTTCTCGTTTTTTGCTCTTTAACTGCGAGAGAGATTTCTTTGTATCAAAATTAATAACAGAATAAATTTATTTGTAAATTTTAATGTGGAAAAGAAACGCGATTAGCTCGTTGATTGATTTTGATCGAAAACGGAAACGCGCATTCAATTTTCATTCCGCGGACAAATACCGCTCGTGACAATCGATAAAATGGCAAAACGTCTCCCGGGCAAAAGCATCGATGCCCCGGGCATCGCCCGATGATCGACATATCGCGCAATGTAGCAAGTAACAGGCAATTTCTGTAACAAATAAAGCTAATGCATCAACATCATTACTCAAAGTCTACAATCGCGATAGCACGGCCGAGATAGGAAAACGTCCCTTTCCGCTCATATTTCACTTCTCTTGAATACAATCTATATACCCACCTAACTACCCAGAGACTAGAATAGTCCAATGAACGTCCTATTCATTTCACGATAAATTTTATTAATGCGAGCTAAATAAATTACCGCTTTAATTAACACTTCTACTGCATGCTACGCGTTTCACAAATCTGAAAATTGTTTTGAAAACAACGTTTTTCTTATATCGTTACTACAAATGTAAAATCGTACCAGTCTTGTTTAAAACATTTTTAAGTAGTGAAAAAACCATCTTGTAACGAACCTTTAACTGTCAAAGATAACAAAGGAAATCGGAACGCAATTGAGCGCAATAACATTCGCCTAAATGTCGATAACGCGCGCGCACAAATCGAAACGTAGATTACTTGACAAATCCCCGACGTCGCATTTAACGTTACTCACAATGGAGAATCTATCGGAGCTGGTCAGTCGGGAAGAGGGGGAGGATTAACAAAAAACGAGAGAAGGGGGAGGGGCTCTGCGAATGAAAGAAGCTGAAAATTACTCTCCCGGTCCCGGCGAAATTGAAGCACGAACTTCGTCGACTAACCTACACGACTAGCCCGTTCGCGCTCTGTCGCACATTCACGGCCTTTGTCTCCCAGGAACTGATGCGGTATCGCACATGTGTAAAAGTAATATCTGGTATGCGAGTCAAAGGGGTCTCTCTCCGCGTTTGAGTTATAAGGTCGGGGCTGCGTTGAACGCGGGCAAAGAAGAAAAGAGAGAGATGACAGAGAGTGCGAGCGGAAGAGCGTCACGAGAATATGAAGCGGGCTTTCTCTCTTTCTCTCCGCGCCGCCGTATATGCGCGTGCCGGGGACAGAAGGGTTGATAAACGTCGTTCCCTTCCCGACAACGTCCCCCGCAACTCCAGGCCTTCGTCTTTCCCGCAATTATCTCACCGTCGCCGGTATTCATAAACTACTCAGACAATGTCTGGAACTTCGCGTCGCGAAATCGGCGATGCTCCGATACGAAATAATAAACGTTCTCACGTCGGCCGAGTTTGACCTTCTGCGTCTACGATTGTGTAGATGAGAGAAGTTCCGCTCTTTTCCGTTTTACTTTAGAAATTAACAAGCCGCGTAATTTTATGTAATTTCGCGATTTATTTGTTTATTAGCTCCAGAGAATTTTTCCTCTCTGCAAATCGGATTAATCGGGAGAAAATCATCGGCGTTGTGCAAGCTCGGATAAAGCCGAACCAAATGCTGATTTCGAGAGAGCGCGGATATGTAGATCTCCGTTGCGCGGGAACGGACGTGGAAGCTGACGCGGAACAGGCTAAAATAAATAAACGCCATAATTCACGTTCAACAGTTACGAACGGTTCAATTCGCGATTGGAATTGGTCCAATGGCGGTGGGTGATATAGAGAGAGAGAACGAAGCGCGAGGGTGAGAGATGCGCATTACGCGCGGATGAGAGGCAAACAACTCGACTTCGACGCGTATCGAGCGCGCATTTTCTTTAAAATTAATTTAAAAGACAGTATTTTCTGCCGCAGGCTTTGTACCTGCATAATCTCGTCGCGTAGCTTCATACCGAGATCCGTTCTCCTTCTCTCTCTCTTTCGATCCGACCTCACCACTGGTTGAAAATAAGTGGATTATAACTTACCTTAATTTGATAAAGCGAGGATCACATTTTATCACGTTAAAAGAAAACCTTCTATTTTCTCTCTCTCGCACGTGGTCTTTTATTTTTCGCTGTTCCTGATCACAGCCTGCCTGCCTCTATCCGCGTCCTAATTTTTAATTGTTATTTTTTTATCGTTTCCTCGCAACTATATTTCTAACGTTCTTCTTCCTAATCACTTTAAAATCATTTTTCAACGACGAAGACGTTGCACACAACGGCAGTTTTTAACATCAGAGAAAATGTCTCCACGGTGTCTGACGATTTAGCAAATTTTCGTGTTCCAAGAGAGAGAAGCGCACACAATTTTTTTGCACACGCTTCTCGCTGTATATTATTGCGCAGGTATAATAATTTTTTTGTTTTTTTGCACACATCCGGGAGGGCAAGCGGGCGAAAATGGAGTGTAACAGCAAAATCGTACACACTTAATTTCACTTTGCGCTATCTCGTTTGCTACCTCACCGTCGGCGTTTTCGCGGTAACCGCGACCGTGTGCACGGGGGATGCGCACGTAACTGCGGCGCTCCGTCGACGCAGTTGCGGTTAAGTTGGGAGTACTGAAGGGAAGACAAAAAAGTAGGATCCATGCTGAAAAAAAGAGAGAGAGAGAGACAAACAGGAAGCGAGGAAGAAAGACGCGAAACAGGTGATTATCACTTTGTCGCGCGAAAATTCGCTTACTCTACGAATAATTTCGGTTCCCACATCGTTTGCTCGCTACGAGCTCGCTCGGAATAACACACAAGTCAGAAGAAACATCCGGCCGCGAACCTAGCTTTAATTTATGAACGACGGTTTTGCTAAAGCCGTTATAACGCGCCTTTCGCGTTACCTAAAATTATTCTCATTCGGTTTTCGTCGCGCGTGACAGTCGCTTTTGTTTGCGTTAAATGAAATTTGTAAAGAGGCGAGAGAAAAAAGGAAAAGAAAAATCTAAATGAAAGTTATATTCGAGATTACAAGATCGCTCGAAGGATAATTCCGAGGATTAACTTCGGGAGCACTGTGTGGAGTAGGCAAAATTTACATTTATCGTGTATTCCTCTTGCTCGCGAGATAAATTGCCTCCGAGAGGTATTCGCGCGCGCCATTATTCTTTACCGTCGTGACACGACGGGATAATCCACGTTATCTTATCCTTAATGAATGTCCAAATTAAATTCAATCCCTTAAGAGTTTATAAACGTCTCGCAAAGGCCGAGGAATTCAATGCGCGATCTCTTTCAATGAGCGGTACACGGTATTGCCCACTTCTCCGCGCGCGTCATCCTCAATTATGATATTAAACTTCCCACCGACAAGGATACGAAGCAATTTCGAGGGATTAAAGTTCCATGCGAGTTCACAAGCGCGGCAGGCGTTTCTTCCGTAAGACGCGGAAAATGAGAGGCTTTTCTGAAAATGCACATTGCTTTTGCCCGCTCCTCCCCGCGCGGCAATATATACGCTCTCAATGCTGAATTATTTTCTTTATATAGACTCCCCTATCTCGGGAGTTCGGGTCGAAAACCGCGAATGGAAATAACGACGTATGCGGGAACATCGAATGAAAGACGTAAATAAATTGTGCACGCGCGACGCTGTTATATTCGATATGTATATATATTCCGATATATATATATTCCGCGGAATTATCTGTGACATTACCGCAACTGAAAGGACGCTGTATGACGACCTCTTAGCCGAGGAAGACATGACAATGGATGAGGTATTGCGCCGAGGCAGCGATATAAATTGGACGCGGCGGTAAATCCATCTGTCACGTGGGCGAACAAAGATAAACCGATACCGAGATTTGAGTGAATCCGAATAAGTATATCTTCAAGACTTTTCGCGCGAGCATGTCAATTTCGCGAAAGACTTGTCGCGTCGTGAAGAACATATGCGCGGACTGAAATCGAATTGCAGTGTTTCAACGTCGAATTTCGCGCAACGCAAACAAATAAAAATAAATTGACAGGTTTTAACCAAACACTTAGACACGCACACATTGCGTGTAGTATTTGCTGAGAAATGTTGTCTGAGAAGTGACGGATTTTTATGTCAACACTGGAACAACCAAATCCGTCAAAAAAATGATGGATTTCGGAAATGCAATCTATTTGCAAGAAATGTTTTGAGTGATTTTATTTTAACACTCTGGAAAAAGTAAGCGTGAAGAGTATATTAAAAATGCTTTCTTGGTTAATCAATTGTTCAAATATTTAAAAAAATTTTTTTTAATAACATGTAAAACGATTTTCTTCGAATATCTGTCAAATTGACGGATGTGACGTGATAAAACTAGGTGCAAATTCAACTCTGGTTGTTCTGATGTTAAAGTGAATTATCAAAAGACGATTTGTCGTAACAAGGCCCATATACGTGTCGTCGCAACGACTCGGCTTTAAATCGCCGCATTAAAGAATCTCGGAGGCAATAATATTCACACCTCGTCTGACCCGCGCTCGGGCTCGGCCGCGCGCGCGCGGTTGTACTTTCTCGTCGATAATCCTCCACCCACATTCACTGTTCTCCGTAGCAGACCGGGTCTATCTATCTGCGTGTCTGTAAGGTAGTTTATTATTCATTGGGGTTGCATCCCCAACGCGGATAAACGGCGCATTGTTTATGCATTAGCCTGTACCTTGCCTGCCCAACCTCTCGATCTGGTCATTGAGTTGATTCTGCGCCTTTTCTCACATTTCGGACTACCAAACTTCCTTCGCTTAATTGGTTTCGCGTGCGCTGACACTCCGTTAAATTGCTACGATCTATATAACGCGCGTCCGAGACATTTTTTATCCTTTATCCGTCACTTACAATCGATCTACAGAGTGTTCGAGTCGCTTTGAGAGAAAAAATGCACATAGAAAAGTATTTGCTGCAACAATTCTCTTAGAAATTTTTCTCAATCCTCGATATTACAACTAAGGCGATTGCGCGTATTATGCAAACAAATGGTTTTGCGTATCAAGACCTGATAACGCAAAATATATGAAATATCAGATAAATAAAGATTTTCCGAGTTTGCTAAGTCCGCTTTGCCGATCAAATTGCTATAATGCCGTTACAGATTGCATCTAACACGCTTCGTAAGAGCAATCCCTCGTTAAACCGGCTCGGCTTTCTTGATTTCGAACGCCGGTGTGGCGATGGACGAAAAGGAAATGCGATCGCGCCTTTATCACCGGCTCGAAATCGTCTCTCTCTCTCTCTCTCTCTTTTTTCTTCTCTAAAGGAATATCTGAGCGGCATCGTATGAATAAAATAACCATCAATTTTGACGAATCCGCGGCCGCCGTATAAAATTTGCAACAAAAACATCTTCGTTCGCTGCGATTAAATTAAACAGATCAGATTGTTTTTCACAACATTGTTTTCTACTATACACGTCGTTTGATTTTCCATACGCGATGCTCCACGCGCGTGTTTTTATCCGAAAATTCGATATCGGATACTCGCGGCGCAAATAAAGTTCGGAATTGTTGAATCAAATTATTACGTACTTTAGCATTATGATAACCTTATTGTTTTAAACCGTTGTGTGTGTGTTTATAATATTTCGATATTATTCAGCTCTTTTCGAACGCGCGACACCTTTATTAGAGCTCATGCAAATAAGCTCTTGTGCCAGTTTTAATCCATTTTATACACACACTGCTTATGCTTTTTATCTAAATATATACAATATTTATATCATTCGGAAAACAAAATAATGCGACAACTAGAGCGCGACGAAAATAAACGTGACTTCAAAAGTTGTTTTATTTGCGAGCTATAACGTGCAAAAGATTTCCAAACTTATTTTCGTTACTTTTTTTGTCAACAGGCAATTGTTATTTATAATATAAATGTAAATAAATGTTGTAAAAAAAAAAAAAAAAAAAAAAAAAAAAAAACTAAAAAAACAAAAAATAAACCTTGTTCTACGCTTATTTACAATCACACGTATCGCGCGTATCAACAAGTTTTTATTTTTTTTTATTTTTGGAAACATCGCGTGTTTGTGTATTTTGGTTTATGATCCTTTTATCTTAATATTATTTCATTCAACGCTCTATAATAATTGCTTTGAAAGTTTGCCAAAACGCAACGACCAAAATTATTTTGGATAAAATACTGAAGAAAATATATTTTAATTAAGGTTAAATAATATCATATATGTATATGTTTTTCATCATACGTGATGCGCCTGTGTGATTTTTTACGAGAAAAAAAACACGTGCTTTTTTAAAACGTACATAAACTGCGGAAGTCGCGCGCGATAGGAAAGTCGAGATTTTCCCTAGTCGATCTTCAAATGGCGCCCGCACCGGAGACGGCAATCTCGGTCTGTTCTTGGCAAAACAATAGTTTCGACCGGTGTAATCCTGGACTGTGTTTTAATCTGAAAGAACACCGGGCACGCCGCTGATTGCATTGCATAGTAATCTTAGTTTTTATCGCGTCTCGAGATTGATGGAGGTGGCCGAAGAAAGGTTTCCCCACGCACACATCCCTCCCCGTTGCAATGGATATCGGGGTCACACAGAAGCTGGCGCATTATAGATCACGTATAATTTCGACGAGAAGAACAAGAGGCCGCGCGGATCAACTGGTAGGAAAAAAAAAAAAAATATCCGCGTAATGTGTGTGTTTTGATTCACCGTCGATCGATTTAATTTTTACATCAATTGCACAAGAAACGACGACATCTTTCGCGCGCAAATTTGTTGATTTTTTCTTTTTTCTTTTTTTTTTATGTGCATCAATAACTCGCCGCGTTAAATTGTTAACGCTGTTGTATATACATTGATAAAACAACAAATCGCTCGCGAGTTGTTGTATACTAATTTATATTTAAAAGTTAACTCGATGTAAATATTTATTATAACATATTTGCGTGTTTGTATTTTACATGCGGAACTTCAGCTTTCTAAAGTTACGTAACAAACTTATTAAAATGTTCAAGCACAAACGTTATAAACTCGGCGTGTGCAAATATCACATATCGATATTCTGCAGAACAGAAAATATCGGGGAAAATATTGTTCGCGCGAGCGATAACAGAAACCATAAAAAAAAAAAATTTGATATCGCTGACTGACTACGTCAATCGACAGCGACGACTCGCTGGTTTTAATTAATAGTCTCTAGGAAAAGATATATATATATATATATGTACACATATATATGTACACATATATATTTATAAATATATGTATATATATATATATATATATATATTTATATACATATAAAAATGTTGGCGGATCGGAAAAACTTTTATATATCTAGCAGAACATCAAAATGCTGATGGAATAAAAACGGTTATTCTACGGCTCTGCCAACACGACATCGCGTGTTTATTTGCCGGATCTCGTCACGAGAACACATTCTTCAATCTCCGTGGCAATATTCTACGAAGCCACCGACGTGTCTCTTTCTCTCTCTTTCTTTGGTTTGCTAGTGAACTGCAATTGCCGCGCTTATATCACATTTCTCACCCTTCACGGGCGATAATTAATTACTTTGGAAGACCTTTTAAGTCGCGTTGGCCGCGACGCGACGCAATTATCGCGAACAGCCTTATAATGACGCGCAATTTATGCGTCGTGACAAACTTACCGTGCCCATTAAATCACTCGAAGCTTTTCTTCGAATTTTTCTTCTTCTTTTTTTTGTTTTTTGTTTTGCGAAGAGAAATATTAGATCGAAAAGCGATCTCTCTCTCTCTCTCTCTCGTGAATCGCGCTGTTGCGACAAAAGGCAAATGAGGATCGATGGTTTCATCGAACCTTCAATATGAAGAAGAAACGTCAGCAGAGAGAAGTCGCATTTTTCGAAATCGGCGCGCTTTCGAGAAACAAAATGTGCAGATTTGCGATAATGAATTGGTGTGCGATAAATGAACAGAACTGAAACTCGGTGCGCGATGTGTAAATCAAGAAACACTATAAATGCTCTGCTTTATGTCAAATTGATAATCACTTTGATATTCACTGCGAAAATACTCGCACGAGTAGCGCCGCGCAATGACAAAGTTGTGTAAAATAGTCGTGATACAGAAACGCAGATTTAAATTGAACACACACGCACGCGCGCGTAGAAAAAAAAAACGCAAATCGAGTTTTCAATGTGGAATTAATGGCTTCATAAGTAATTAATGAAAATTATGCTCAAAAGAGCACACCGATTCCTGGAGGCTATTTGGGAAAATGCGAGGATATCATATCGCGAACTCGACGAGTCAAATTAAATTCTTCTCTGCGGGAGTTATCGCAGCGAATCGATTGCTCTTAGCTCGATTTTACGTGAAAAAATTTACCAAAAAAAAAAAAAAGTTGAATCGCCTATTGTGCGATCACTTTTTGCGGTTCAATAGGCCAATTAATTGCAAACGAATGACGAGTAGTGGCGCGTAAATAAAACTGAATAATTAATGCGATAAATTCAAAAATAATTGGAAAGGCCGCCTAGGTCGGAGGAAAAAAGCTGCTTTTCTTCGTTATACATTAATTAGAACAACGCAATGACAGATTTAATCCAGAAAATCGTTTCGTGAGAGATTTTTTAACTGAACTTCATTTCGTTTTGTTCCGTATTGTGTTTGCTTGGCTCTCTCTCTCTCTTTCTCTCTCTCTTTCTATTCACGTATAAAATGTTTTCCTCGTTGTATCAACCATGTTTATTTGTAATTGGCACGATATAAATCTAGTTAAAAACAAATGCAGAACCGAACTTAAAGTTGGATAAGCCGCGGCGTGTCTGTATAATATTTCCGGGAACGCAAAGTATTTTAATTATCCGGTCTATTTCTCGCGAACATTGCGCGAACTTTACTTCTTCGCGTCATGTCGACTGATAAAAGTAATCTTCCACGTCAATGGGGGAAAAATCGCGGCAACGAGATGGACATTCCATTGGTTTCGCGACGATGCATATGCATTATTCGTCACTCCCTTTAACGAACATTTCGCACAACGTTCCGGTTCCGCTTCCTGTCTTTGCGAATATTTCATTTCCGCCATTCTCTCCGGCTTCAAGTTATATAAGAAGCTGGGATAGTCGTTAATTACGCAGAGTACCATTATGCTACGCTTTCGCGTTTGCATGATAAGTCCTTTCTATGATAATTATTGAAAATGAAGCAAAAAGGGAACGCGAGAAAAAAAAATACATCTTCACATCTCTCTTTAGAAATAGAATTATCTTCAATAAGTCGATTATTTCTGTGCGAGTTCATTTGTATTACAATCATTATTAATCAAAGATTTAATAATTGGCTTAAATATTTTTAGAAATTGCAATTTCGCGCACGATGCTGTTGCGTATAGACGCAGCAGATAAAAACCAAACAGCTTTGAAAAAAAATATCGAGATAATACGCCGTGAATCGTTACGTTAATATCTCATCGATATCTTCCCTCAAATAAACTTTCATTGATAAAGAAAGAAGGCATTACGCGTAGTCGTTAATAATCATTGCGAGATAGCACGGAGATTTGTAAACGTGTTGTGTTGCAACAACTCGATGAGAAAGATTTAATTTCCGATACAATACCATGTGTGTGTACACCTAGGTTTGTAAAAGCATCATTTCCGTAAGCGTAATAATATCGTATCTCGAGCGCAATAACTTGCATCGTATCTCGTTTAAAAAAATCACCGCTAATGAAAGCGTAATAATGCATATTCATCTCATATCAGGGCGTTGCAAAAAGAAAAAAAAAAAAAAAACGAACTAGCATTTCCCCGATCTCGAGCGAGAAATATTCCTGGATTATGAGAAAGAGGATATACGAACACGCGCGCGGCGCGTAGTAGTAGGTAATGGTAATCGACTGCATTGGTGGTAGACGTTACTCACCGGTTTTCACAGTAGGAGACGCCGAGGGCTGTGCGCACAGAACATGCGTGCTTCCTAAGAGCGCCAGAACGACGCGAAAAAACTTCATATTGCTCATCGTGAAAGTGTGGCTATTCCATGGAAATCCTGAAAACACACGAGATAACGAGTTTTCTTTATTTTCCGTGATTAATGACAGAGTAAGAACAAACATTATGTCATAATTTAACAAATCGTGGAAAAAGAAATATATTAAAGTAAACGTGGTGGATTTTATTTGCAGTTCGCAATTACTGTGGTAAAAATATAATGATAATAATTTTGCTGTTTATGCGAAATTATATATTACGAGAATTTATTTATAATAATAGTTGAATATTTTAAAATTTAAATGTTTCTCTTCTTTTTTATTGCGGTTATTTAAAAAAATTTAATACTTCACGCACATGCAAATATATATTTATATTTTAAAAATATATATTGATGTTTTTCTCTCTAGAGAAAAATAATTATAATTCTTTTATTCCACACAGGAATAATTCAGTGGTTATCATTAAGTGGATTTATATCTTTCTCTTTTACAAAGACGTGTCTGTTTATAATGTAATAAAATGTTAAGTATATTTTTTTTTAATATCTATAGACACACACACACACACACAGACAGAGAGAGAGAGAGAGAGAGAGAGAGAGAGAGAGAGAGAGAAAGATAATCACAAATTTGTTCAGCCCGTCACGATCTCTTCAGACGTAGATCGACTTTGTTGCGCATCGAATAAAAAGATCGTCGCTTTTTCTCGTTTTCTCACGCACAACACTGCCGCGGGTAAAAAAAAACAGCGAAGCAACGAGTATAGTGTTGTTCCCATCGCGAAATGAGATTCTGATACCGCAATTTGATCACCGCGTGTTGTCGCCGCGGGAGCGGCGTAATACTAAGAGTGTGTAGACGTAGAGGGTAGTAAAACGAAAACGGGCGGCGGCGTGTGAGGAAAACGCGGCAGTTGACTTATCGGAAATTAATATGCTACGAAGCTGCGCGGAGAAATGACATCGCGTCGTCGTTTACGAGCGCGCGAAACGAGGATAGGAAGAGAATTTAAAATAGATTTGCTCGCGAGCGAGAAAAAAATACTCGTCGTCGTCGTCTATTCTCCCGCGGAGCTTATCGCGGTTGAGATAACGGGGCGAGTGCTGGGGGTGAGTCTTACAAAGCGACTAAGGCACATTGATGGTCGCCGTTAAGAGGATGAGGCGAGACTCGCGGCTGTGGCGGCTAGATGGATCCCTTCTCGTCGAGATGAGGGTGAGAGATATCCGAGCATTGTATGTCTCCGTCGCGCGCGCGCAGCGACCGTCGCACCATCGACTCCCGCGGATTCGCAAGGGCTGATCCACAGAATGGATAGAGATCGTAGATAAGTAGCGATCTTGCCTCTCACGGAGCGTCGCTCGCTCGGTTCGGCTTAAAGCAGACAGAAGTCAAGTGGTGCGACTTCGAGCATGAACCCACGCTAGGGAATGTGGTTTCGCGAGACGGTTATACGTGTTAGAAAACGAGCTAACGATTGCGGTAAGGACGCTCTTGAATAGAGTTGACGACTAAACACTTCCGGTAGAAACAAAAAATACATGAAGAGGAATACAATGTTCGTGCAGTTCAACAACGATTATGTACGCACATATATGTATAGTTGATGATATACAGTGAAAGAAACCAATTTTTAAATAATAATGTGCGTGCAATTACGCGTAAATTTATGCTTGGTTGTAACAGACTGAAAAATTTCGAAATTACAAATTCTTTACCGCATTATTCCTCAATTTATCGTCGATGTGAGTACAACGTTATGCAATATCCGTATATATCGCGCGCATGATTGAATCTTTTCAGACGAAATCGAATGTTAATTTAGTAAAAATGCGTTTTAATGATGAGCCGAGTTATGTATCGCAATATTAATTCGCCGATCGATTATTCATACAATATCTCCCATTAGCGGAATGATTTATCACTTGGACAAGATATATTGCATTCAAATTTCATTACCTTAATAGGAACAAAATCCTTAATGGCCACATATGCTGCGATATACCTCGGTAGATAGAAGTCAATAAATAACCACAGCCAACACTCTCTCTTCCCCCTTCTCCCCTACCTCTCTCCTTTCCTTTCTCAGTTTCTCTCCTCTCTCTCTCTCTCTCTCTTTTTTTCGCGTTTTCCTTACATAGATCGCAAATCGTCTAAATCCACCGATCGCTCGGCCGTATCAGGAACTCATTCCGCAGAGAGAGAGATTTCCACTCTTCCGGCGCGCGAATCCCGAGGAAAAAATGACGTAGACGAAGCACCAGTGAACTCGGTAAAATACGAGTGCAACCGGCACCGCGATCGCACCAAGTGCATCGCTGTGAGCACCTGCATTCGTGACGGATCTGCGGATCCGGTCGGAGTTTCACATACACATACGACCGACGCGAACGCGTGTCGGCGATTTATCGCGTTCACATATACATGCCGTTTGCTATTGTGTGCCGCCGCGCTGCCGTAGAAAAGCATACACTATGTAGCAGATAGAAGGGGGGAGGATGTATGGAATCACCTCGAGCGTTACTACTCACTTCGCCGGAAAATCGCAATGACGAAACGCGCTGGCGACGTGTCCAATTGCTTTTTATATTAACCGCGAAACGTGTTAATTAACGCTAGCCATTGTTATCTAGAGTTGTAAAATATTAATCAAGTTTTTTTATTTCAAAAAAACAAGTTTGCCCTTGTATCAAATTAAAAACTGTGCGAAAAAAAAGTCTCCGGTACATGTCATAGAAAATATAAAAATAAAATATTTTTGTTTATTTTTAAAAAGGAAGGTCCCGAAGCTAGTGAACCCAGATTGCAAAATGAAATCTATTAGTTAATAGATTTTTACTTTTAACAAGAATGAATCTCGCGTACAAATCCGTATGGTTAATTAAATTTATTTATCGCGCAAGATTTTTCCTTAAAAATCGAAATTTCTCGACTTGCGAAGTTTTTCTTCGTCTGTACTAGGCGCGAGGCACTGCCGTGCCTCTTGATTATTTTTTTATTATAACAAATGTGAGATTAATTAAAAGAAACTAAGCCGATCGACGATGAAAAGAATCTGTGACTAATGGATATAACCAAGCTTCGTTTGTGTACCGACTTTGAGGAAAATCGTCGAGCAATATAAAGTCCGACCGAGGCTATAAATCAGCAAGATGGGCAAAAAATTATGCGATAAAGAACTTTTGTTTTACTACAGAAGGAAGGGAGAGGCGCCTCTCTGAACAGATAAATTTGCATTTCCTTCCTGCTTACCTCCGCAGAAGCGGAAACGTTTCAACGTTGTGCATTGCAGGATGAAGAATATTTTCTTATTAAGAAGTCACTATATTCCATTATGCCGCATAAATATATA
>QVOB01003579.1:0-24175 GCA_014839585.1 Pseudomyrmex concolor | reverse complement strand
TTACTGGCGTGTAAAACTACTTTTTTAACAAGAACCTGGGAAAGCCGCCAGCAGTGATTTTTTCGCATCTTTGCGACGGTAGTTTTTCTGCAAAAACGGAAACGTTTAATTTACAACGAAATTAAATTCTTACTTTGTAGTGGTAATACAATAGCGGATCCGCTTACATAAAATATGTATATGTTTATAAAACTACTTTTGCCTTTATTTGCGTTGTAATTTTGTAAATGTATTCTAAAAATTCCAGCGCAACTGGCACGGCGACTTACTTCGTAATCTTTTTCCTTCTTCATCTTGTACCATCGCTGTCTCGCTTTTATGTTTCAGTTTCTGCCACTTGGTCAACAAAGACGCTGTTAGTCTCCGTTACTTTAGACCTTCCATTATAATTCTTTTATCTCCGCGCTTTCCTCCGAAAATTGGAATTAGTTTCTTGGCGATTGACCTCCCGCTACAAGTCTCTTCCGTCTCGATTTTTATCAGACTGCATATGACCGCACCCTATAGGTGCGTTCGTTTTCGACGCTCACGCACGCACTTTGACCGTCAGTCTATCTTGGCTGCGTTCGAAAACATCACTCGTGTGCACACAAACGTCATTTATCTTTTTTGTTCATTAAGGCCGAAGCACAGACTTTTGCATAACGCGTGAGACATAAGAAAATCAACCAATCCAGTCTCCAATTTTCATCCCCACTTCTCGTTCTAGAAGACTTTGATTGGTTGATTGTCTCGCTGCAAATGTTTTGAAGCATCGTTTATCTTTATTCCTCGTTAAATGTAGAATAAAGATAGAACGATGTTTCGAAACATTTTGCAGCGAGTCTTGACCGCACCTCTTTGTTCTACATTCGACGAGCAATAAAGACGGACCGACGCGTAAAGCGCCTGGAGCGAACGCACCCCCAGACACCTTCTATCAAGATTTGTCGGCCAATGACTTATCAGCTCTTTGCGGTTGACTGCAGTTTGCTATTGGTTGTTTATTGTCGACGCGTCTCCCGCTGGTCATATAACTTCTTCCCTAAAGGACCATTCTGTGCCATTTGAGTTTGCACTTCAATCAGCTGATGACGTAACGGCACACAACGAAGAGCGTCAGGAGTCCCGAATAGAGTAACGAATCACGAAAGCTGCGTGATATTGTACTAACTCACTGTGTCTGTGACCGTGGAGGAAGTGCGAGCAGCGACGTATGGCGTAGAAAATCCCGAGGTTTCTCACGTTCTCGCTACCGTTTTTTGTCGGACTTTTACTCCGTATCTGTTTCGCGTATAATAAGTAAATACATACGCGCGTATCTCTCGTCGCTCCGTGTTTGTTCGCCCGCGTTGTTACATACGAGTAACAAACGTGCACATCACCGAGCTGATAAAAAAAAAACTGCTTTATTCTCGTTTCGGGAAAGGGAGTCGGAAAAGAGTGTGAACGACGAAAAGAGAGAAGGAGAGAGAGAGATAGAGATAGAAGAGGCAACGAAATCAGAGAAAATTGTGTCAGGATGAGCGTCGACGCGTACGGGCCCAGCAGCCAGACCCTGACATTTCTCGACACCGAGGAAACCGATCTGATCGGCGCGGACACCCAGGGCAGCGAGTTCGACTTCACCGATTTCACGTTGCCGTCGCCAAGTCAGACGCAGGCTTCGCAACACGACGCGACTCAAACTCAATCCAGTCAACCCGTTCAGGTTGGTATAAAATAATCAATCAGGTTGTCTCCTACGCGCGATTAATATATTCTGGTGGTGCGAGTTTTTCATCATCAACTTGGACGCGTCGTCGTGATCCACCACGCGGCCTAACCTCGCACCCGCGTGCGCCAATTGCGCGCGTGTTGTTGCATCGTGTGGCATTAATTGCCATGCAACTGATAAATGAGACTCTTTTTCTGTCTTATCTCTGTCCTGTGACCTCCAGTATTTTTCCTTGATATCGAAATCCTCCGATTTTCCTCAATCGATCATGAGTGTCGCTCATGTGACCTTGATCGCCACTCGTAGGAAAAACACGATTCAGCTCGCGTTGCAAACGAATCGCTTTCATTCCGAGTCAATGAGGGGGTTACGTGTGTTTGTATTAATATTTTGCAAAGTTACGCAAGCAACTCTTGTATGCATGTAATGCGTATATACACGCGTGTGTGCGCGCACTTCCGATACATAAAAAGTAGAATTTTCCACGTGCTTCCTGTTTAGAGCATAGCACAAGATAAGAAAAAATTTACCAATGCGTTTTTTTTATGTCTTCTGCGATAAACTAAAATTCTTTATGTTTAAGCAAATAAAACTCAAAGAAAATGCCATAGTCTTATGCGCTTGAAATTTATTTAACATAATAAATTACTTTGCTTCTTGAGAAATGAAACATGTTTTCTATGGAAAAAATCTTTTCGGAGTTTTTATAGAGTTATTGTTGCTTTACATTCAGCAAATAGCTCTTTTGTTTTATAAGATATTTGTCTATAAAATCATTGATTTTTGATATTGTTCTTGATGTTTTATTCAGATAAATGGAACCAATGGTAGTTCATCGGTAGTTTCGGCAGCAGCCCAGAGTCTTGCAGAGTTGCAATTTGAAGAGGAAGAAGAAGAAGCCTATTACAATCGCGAGTTGCCTGAACATGCCTGTAAATATTGCGGCATCCATGAGGCGTCCTGTGTGGTTATGTGTAACGTCTGTCGCAAATGGTTTTGCAACGGACGTGGCAATACATCAGGATCACACATTATCAATCATCTTGTTCGAGCCAAGCATAAGGAAGTTACTTTACACAAGTAAATTTATCTGCCATATATATATATATATATATATATATATATGTATATAATAATTTATCTTCTATATTTATAACAATTTATCTCTCATATTTCTATATTTATCGTAGTAAAAAGAATTCTTCACTAACCCTGTCTGTTTACAGAGATGGTGCTCTTGGAGAAACTATTTTGGAATGTTATTCCTGCGCTACGAGAAATGTTTTTTTATTGGGTTTTATTCCCGCTAAAGCTGATTCGGTTGTTGTGCTGCTTTGTCGCCAACCATGTGCAGCACAGAGTTCCTTGAAAGATATGAATTGGTGAGAATTAAGTTATCTTACTATAGTTTTATATATTACATATTTATATATTACATATTTTACACAAACAAATATACTAGTATAAATATTTCTAATACTGTGTGAAATGGTACATGTGTATTAAAGTTTGTTTTTGAAATTATTTTAGGGATCAAGAGCAGTGGAAACCTCTGATCGACGATCGCTCCTTTTTGACTTGGTTAGTAAAGATTCCATCCGATCAAGAACAGTTGAGAGCCAGACAGATGTCTGCGCAGCAAATTAACAAGTTGGAAGAACTGTGGCGAGACAACGTCGAAGCCACTTTTCAAGATCTCGAGAAACCTGGAGTGGACGAGGAACCGCAGCAGGTTCTGTTGCGCTACGAAGATGGATATCAGTATCAGAACATCTTTGGTCCTCTTGTTAAGCTAGAAGCTGATTACGACAAACGCTTGAAGGAGTCGCAAACTCAAGAAAATATTGAAGTACGTTGGGACGTTGGATTGAATAAGAAAACTATCGCGTACTTCATGCTGGCCAAGACAGATGGGGATATGAAACTGATGCACGGAGATGAACTGAGACTTCGTTATCTAGGAGAGCTTCATAAGCCTTGGTCCGGAATCGGACACGTGATTAAAATTCCTGACAATTATGGAGAAGAAGTAGGAATCGAGCTGAAAAACAATTCTGGAGCACCGACAGAGTGCACCAGTAACTTCGTTGTTGACTTCATTTGGAAGAGCACGAGCTTTGACCGGTAAGTGTTATCGACAAAATTGTATCGCAATATTATTAATTGCTAACTGCTAAGATGATTAACTGCTAATATTACTGATACATAATTAATATAAAAAAAAAGATTTTTTACATATGTTTCACATTTATCTTTTTTTTTTTTTTTTAATTGCAGTATGCAATCTGCATTACGTAAATTTGCTGTGGATGACTCATCTGTTTCGACTTACATATATCATAGACTTTTGGGTCACGATGTGGACGAGGTGCTATTCCGTTGTCATGTTCCCAAGCATTTCAGCGCGCCAAATCTACCGGATTTGAACAGATCGCAGGTGTACGCCGTAAAACATGCGATACAACGACCTTTGTCGTTGATTCAAGGTCCGCCTGGAACCGGCAAAACCGTGACAAGCGCCACTATCGTCTATCAATTGGCGAAACAACAAAGTGGTCCAGTTCTCGTATGCGCTCCCTCCAACACAGCTGTCGATCAATTAACCGAGAAGATACACAAAACAAATTTGAAAGTCGTGCGATTGTGTGCGAAATCACGCGAGGCCATTGATTCGCCAGTGAGTTTCCTCGCGCTGCACAATCAAATAAAAAATATGGATACGAACACCGAGTTACAGAAGTTACAACAACTGAAAGATGAAACGGGCGAATTGTCGAGTGCGGATGAGAAGCGCTATCGACTTCTGAAGAAAACGGCGGAAAAGGAATTGTTGGAGGCGGCTGATGTGATTTGTTGCACGTGCGTCGGCGCTGGTGATCCAAGATTGCACAGATTGAAGTTCCACTCCATACTGATCGACGAGAGTATGCAGGCTACCGAACCGGAATGCATGGTACCTGTTGTTCTCGGAGCCAAGCAACTGATTCTTGTTGGAGATCACTGTCAATTGGGTCCAGTGGTTATGTGCAAGAAAGCCGCCAGAGCCGGTCTGTCGCAGTCTCTTTTCGAAAGATTGGTGGTACTGGGAATCAGACCTTTCCGCTTGGAAGTACAATATCGAATGCATCCCGATCTCTCGAGATTTCCGTCTAACTTCTTTTACGAAGGCTCTTTGCAGAATGGCGTTTGCGCCGACGAGAGAAAACTACTCAAAATTGATTTTCCCTGGCCCGTACCGGATAAGCCGATGTTCTTTTACGTCACCCAAGGCCAAGAAGAGATAGCCGGAAGCGGCACGTCCTACTTGAATCGTACCGAGGCGTCAAACGTGGAGAAAATAGCGACGCGATTCTTACGTTGCGGCGTCAAACCGGAGCAGATCGGAGTTATAACTCCGTACGAGGGTCAGCGGGCCTATCTCGTCCAGTACATGCAGTATCAAGGTTCTTTGCACTCGTCGTTGTATCAGGAAATCGAGGTGGCAAGCGTAGATGCTTTTCAGGGACGTGAAAAGGATATCATAATAATGTCCTGCGTGAGATCCAATGAACATCAAGGTATAGGATTCCTCAACGATCCTAGAAGATTAAACGTGGCGCTAACTCGCGCGAAATACGGTATCATCATTGTGGGCAATCCCAAGGTGCTTTCGAAACAGCCGCTCTGGAACCATCTGTTAACTTTCTACAAGGAGCAAAAAGTGTTGGTCGAAGGACCGTTGAATAATCTGAAAGAATCCATGATTCAGTTTGCCAAGCCAAAGAAACTTGTCAACTCGGCGAATCCAGGCTCGCACTTCATGTCCACGTCGATGTACGACGCGCGCGAAGCTCTGATCCCGGGATCGGTGTACGATCGCTCCGGCACGCAAGTGAACGGCACTCAGAATCACAACTCCTACTATCAAAGAAACATGTCTGTCGACGTCTTCAGTCGTACTCACGACACCATCAGCTATATCAGTCCAGAGCGGGCACAGGCGGCGATGAATAACGTGCCTGTGCCAGTAGGTGTGTTTATGAACATGCACCACGTGCCGCCGCGCTTCTTCCAAATGCGCCAGAACCAGAGGAACAGGCGCGGAACTGCCGCTTCGACAAGAAACAAGACCGGTCCGCGTTTAGGCAAGCTCAGTCAGACTGAGCAGAACACGCAGCCGTACAGTCAGCCAGGTTTGCAGTTGACTCAGGGAACGACACCGGGCATGTCACAACCTGGATTCAGTCTCTCACAACCTGGTCTCAGCCAAGCTGAACTCTCGCAGGACTCGTTTGCGGTTGGCGAATTCCAATCCCAGATGGATGGTCTTCTGTCACAGGACTCCACTTATCAAGGTGATCGAAGTGGTTTCTATCAGTCAGGTCAGTCGCAAGCCGGAGGACAGTTCTCCCAGCCCTACTGAGCCGAGAGATCCATGTACGGCTGAGCAACGCAATTGCCATGCCATGAAGGCTCATTCGACCAATTCTTTTTCGAGACCAACCACAATTTACTAACTGCGCAAAACGAGATAAAACGGCTCGGTACGATCGAGTTCGATATTATGCAGTCGTCGTGAGGAATAGAAAGAGGAGCGAAGGAAGAACGAAGCTAATTTCGTAAGCTAATTCGCCGTTAGAGCATTCCACCGTGGATGGACAAACAAAGAGAGAACCCATTCTAATTGACTAGTAAAGAATGTGACAAGGACAAACCTGGAATAGACATCGCGCTGGAAGACGAACGACTATTACCAATCGAGACACGCGTTTACCGTAAACAGACCGTTTTATCGCGGAGAATTGAGTGACGCTAGTATTAAAAGCACAAAAAAATCTAAAACAAAAAAAAAACAAAAAACAAAAAAAAATAAAAAACGAAAAAAATGAAGTAAAATAGATTTATTCGCTTCATCACTGAATTCGATGAGTGTGCCAACATAGCATCACAATCAAGAGAGCAAATCGTGTACGGCAAAGAAAAACCTCATGGAAACCTAACGTGTAGCAGTGTCTGTTAATCCACAGATTAGAGACCACACACAATAGCACCGGACTGACACTACGTGTTTCTTCACCGATTTGTCCAAATCTCGACGTAAAAAGGCAGAGAGGAAAATCCAAAGGGACACGTATATTACATCGTCCAAAATATCTCGAGCCGGGAATAAGGTACATGGCCCGTATCTTATTGTTTATAACAGCACTGTACAAAGCTGTTGCTCAAAACGCACGAGTGTATTTCCACACATCGAGAGTTCTTCGACGGAACAAAAAAAAAGTCGCCAATCAAGTCGTCGTCAGGCATTGTGAAGCATTATCAACATCATCAAGGAGACGGAACATCCTTTCTTTGAGGACCGACAAATCCAAAAACGGTCTTGAGAAATTCATCGGTGGTTTTGATCATGTTGATTAGTTTTCTCCCCCCTCCCTTCCCTTATGTGTTGTATCTCTCTATTGCTTATTTGCCGCAGGGCTCGACAAAATGTACGGATAAAAAAAGCTTTCTTCCAGTAGACCTTTAGTAATAACATATAGTGGTTAGTATGATCGAGAATCATTATAAACATAGCTTACTAAAGCTTTATGTTCGTTCTTTCTTTTTACATATCGTTCTCTTCAATCGTTTCGCAACGATGAGTAAATTAAAAAAAAAAAAACAAAAAAAAACGTTACTACACATTCAGAGAATAGTTTTTGTTTTCCTACAAGGGATGAGACTTGCGCACCACTTATGTTACGTAATAAATTACTTACGTAAATTAAAAATCAGCGCGCGATACATATACTTGATAAAGTTTGATATGACGATGTGAATTATCCTCCAAATGTCTCTGGTAATATTCTACGAGACAATGACCTCAGGGTTTGCTTGTCGTGATCCGATCACTTTTTAAACACCGCCAAGTTAGCGATAAACACACACATACACACACACGGGAAAAACACTTTTGACAAATCCAATTGCGAGTTTTCGTAGCGAAAGGGTTGAAGCGCGAGAACGATATCAATTTATAAATTTAGGATTAGTGAGTCTTGATTTTTTCTCTCTCTCTCTCTTTTTTCGTATACATCATATTGCAAAATCGTATGTATCATCGCTTGTTTCGGACATTACTATTGTTTGTTATGGTAAAAGTAATTTGTAACATCACTTACTTATTCGAAATATTTTATTATACTGAAAAAAATAGATTCTACTGTATACGTAGAGACTCTTATTTGAAATGCTTTTCTGTTTCCTTTCCAATATTCCTGCTTCTAGTTCCATGCCACGTTTCGCTCGCGCTCTCTGTGTACTGTGGCTTTTTTTTGACAAACAAATTCATTAAAATGCAATAGAGATTAAGCGAGATAATTAACATAACTCTATGTTACACACAGCACCAAATTGTTTCATTTCTTTTGTCCGATCAACAACGCACCGTTCTGATACATATATATAAATAGGTATATATAATTTACAGATTATATAATATTGAAATTTAATGACAACTCTTATGGGAAAATAAATATAATTTGAAAACACTCCGTCTGGTTATTTCTTCATGATGCCACTGATCTGATACGACGTATCATATGAGACCATTTTACTAAAAACAAACTGAAATACAATATCCATACGATAATGAGATAACAATATGTATAAACAAACGGAATGAATAACAAGCAAGACGTTCATACGGCAAAATATATGCTTTGTATAAACATATTTATTTAACAAGAAAACTGCAATTACAAAAGATTATTTTATAAATATAGGAGATCAGGTGTTTTTATATATGTTCTGACGTTGTTAACACAGAAAGAATTTACTATTGTAAATTTTATCCAAACGATATATGCTTCTATGTACCTGTATCTTTTAAATTAATTAATGATGCTATATAGTTACAATATAATTTTTCCTTACTATTTTTTTATATGAAATTATTGAGACTATTGAAGTTTTTATATATATATATGTATATATACATACATATATATACATACACACAGAGATCAGCATTGTGTAATATTTATATATATATATATACACATACATACATGTTTATATATATATATATATAAATACATGTGCATATTACAAAAACGTATATTCATAAATCTCTTTGAAACCATCTGAAAGTTAAATCGTTTAATATTTACTGCTAATCAAGAAACGTAATGAAATCACATACAAGTAAAAAGTATACGCTAGTTGATATTTTTCTGTAATCTTTTTGAAATGTGAAACAAAATTATTAGTGTAGTGTTAGTTTTTGTATTCATATATGTAGCTTTTTGAAAAATTAAGATAATAGAATTTACTCGTGTGTGTATATATATATGTATATTGCAAACACATGTACCATCTTCAAGATTATTACACAATGCTGTATATATTTTTTGAGAAAAATGACTAGCAAAACACTAGACTAATACCAAAAGAATGAAAAAAATATATATATATATGAGATCCCCTTTTAGTGAATAACGAAAAATACCAAGTTTGAGTGTTTCTTTTAGAAAGGATTATTTGGAAAAAATATATAGTAATATCAATTTCTTGTTTCCCTTCAATATTAATTGGTTGCACTGCAAAGTAACTTTATTCTTAGACCATTTTTGTATGAATGGTTTTTGAAGTAAAGTTAGTAAAGGTTTCACTAATTCACACAGAAAAATATAGTTTATATATAAACTATTTATTTGTCATTTAAAGAGAAGATTTATTCTCTTAGGACAAAGATCTTGTTGTCAGGAAAAATAGAAATATTGTGCAGAAAAATAAAGATCAAGAAACTTTCTTGTTTTTTCTCTATCTTTATAAATAAATTATTAGAAATTTTTACTTTTATTTGTGATGAATAATGTATATATTTAATATGTTACCGACTCATACATTTTGTTCTAACTCAGAAAATAAAATATTAAATTTTACTCAGTTTAAAATATTAAACTTAAATTATTTTATTGGCAAGAAAATTATAATTCCGTCAATATTTTAGGAGATCTTTTATCATCTTAGTACAATTGACCAAAGTGTTCTTATGGATATATATTTATAGTATAAGTAAATCCTTTTTAAAAGAAACACAGTCTTGCTACCTCACTATCGATTGTTCATTGATTATATATCTGAACCAAATAGTATAAACGTAAATAATTTGCTTTAATAACATTTTTTTGTAATTTTAGCAGATGTTTTTCATTTTTTTGGCTTTTCATATTTTTACAAAAAGATAATAATAAAAGTTAATATATTTTTTGAGTCTATGCTCATGTGGAATATGTTTTTTTGTAAGGAATAACAATTGTACAAAAAATAAGTACTGCTTCCTGTGTGTTTTTCTTTTTTTACGTATACAATTCTATAAGATGGTATTTTTCTATCAGACACATTTGTTTCATGGCTAGCAAATTATAAGTTTAAACATCTTTTTATTGGCAATTTATATTTATGCGTTGATATTTATGCATAATTGTTTGTGCAGTGTCTAATAATAGTGTTTTAACGCCAAAAAGGTATATATTTAATTATTTTTATATCACGTGTGCTCTACGATTACGTTACCAATATCAAAAGCAAGGTACTTTGTATGACTATATTTGTTAACTTATATGGAAGACTTATACATAATCGTGACAAGTAAGCATAGACCGTGAAAAACTATACTAAATAATGTTGATATGACAAACGTTACAATAATAAATTTTATGGCGTTACCATACATGTGTATGCATATATATATAAAAATATCAAATCTTCTTTAGAGAAATTGATGTGGACTATTAACGTACAGTTACTTTGTTGAAGATTTAGAAAGATTCAAACAAGAGATGATAAAATCTATAAGCTGTAGATGTACACACCTTATAGATTTTATTGCACGTTTCGCAATTCTACGTTAGGAACGATATTCGTGCATTGGGTGTTTTATATCAAAATGTTTGCACGTTAGAGCGAACACAATGAGAGTTTTCTTACACACACACACATACAAATAAGATGTTATATAATAATCAATCTCCGGAAAGAGGACATACAAAATTTAACGAGGCTGTGCGCGCGCGCGCGCGCGCTTGTATGTGTACGTGTGTGTGAAGTTCTGTCTCGAGTACCTTGCAAATATAAAGTTGCTCGAAAATATAGTTTGATATCACAAGATACATAATCGTATAACACGATGTCGGCAGTTTTTCTTCCACTTCGTTGTATCCTTATTTCATCGGATCAGAAAGCCATTAACCATTTAACACAATGCCTTTGATTCTATTTGAACGACTTGTTCATCAAAATAGCACGCCTTTAAATATTACATTAGCTAATAATTAAATATTTCTGTGCTACTTCTAGAAAACACAGTTACGTCATGAGATCCATTATATGAGGTTTTGGCTCTACCTGGACAAATATACAGTTCAAGTCCCGCGATTTTTTCAGTCTTTGATACGTGACACAAAATATTTTCTTAATTTTTTCAAATACATCCGAGTCGTAGACTGATCTTGCCGTATTAGTCAGATCGAATGGTTCTATAAATTGTGTAACAGTTTTGTCACGAGTGTCATTTAAAAAAATATAGTGCGTAATTGCATTTATGGTATAAGAGGTAAGAATTAGAAAGAAAAATGAGAAAGTAGTGTAACCGCCGCTCACCTTCAATACATAGATTTTTCCATTGATGGGGATCATTTTTGAGGGACTGCGCCATACGACACTCCTCTATTGGTATTTTACTCGCCAAACGAACAGATATCGCATATTTGCTGAAACTGATTGAATTATATACAAAATTAGTATCGTTTGTGTTGAAACATCGACACTGAACATTCTACAATTCTATCACTCACTCGAATTTGACGTAGTACTTGAAAAATTCTACAATCAATTCTCCGAGAGATTGACGATTCTCAGGTAAACGAATGGAGAATGGAATATTTAAATCCTCGTGAATGTCAATACTATGGATATCCGTTTGCGGGCTAAATTTGCCGACAAATATCGAATGCAAGCATGGTAGAACTGGAGGGTTGACACCACCTGTAAAAAAAGCCATGTTTGTGTTTTCTGATATTTTGGAAAAAAAAACCAAATGTCACAGTGTGTCATACGTACATTGTAAAAAATGTATCACCATAAGCACCAGAGAGTAACTGGATATTGTCATATTTTTCGCGTTATTGATATCTTGACATTGAGCCCAAAGTTTTATGACAATTACTAATGGTCTTACTCTCCAATCAACTAAAACAAATAAAAATACTTGCATACACAAAGAAATCTTTTCTTACATAACTATTGTATTAATACATTGTTAAACTTACGTCTTGAATAACAATATAATAATTGAGTATTTCTAATACCGACAGCATTATTACAATTTAAGTCAACTTGTAGGTCTTCCCATATATCACGAAATCTTATAATAGGCACCTTTGCATGTATAAGGTCAATATTTTCAATAAATTCTAGATGTGAGAAAGAAAAATGGAATATAAAAGTATCAGTTTGTCATTAAGATGCGGAATTGTAAAAAAAATTTACAAAAGATAAATTTTTAAAAACAGCAACATAAAGATTTTGCATACCACAGTCTTTTAGATGTTTTAATACTTGTTCTAAATGTTCTATAGCTTCGGTCTTCTGATCCATTTCTTCTGTATGTCTCACTAAAAGACACATGTCGACATCGCTATTATTCAAACCAAATCCATTCATTGTTGAACCAACCAAAAATAGACCATATTTTGGATACGAACTCTAAAAATGCCAGCGTTTTAACATTTGACACTAATAAGTCAATTGGTATATACAGTCATATTTTTCAGATTTTATTTTTAATTATGCCGACAATGTGTTTTGTGTTTTATTAACGTATGTTTACCCTAATATAATAATAAAGCTGTTTCCACAGCATCATTTTAGTTATATAAGTTCTTTCGGTTTGTTGATTCGATATGAATCTCTTCCAAACTTGTTGAGACAGACTGTCCCATATTGATCCCGTAACAAGGTTGTTAGGTGCAGTAGTTACTTCTATCAAATGAGATCTGGCAAGAAATCTGTCAGGAGCTATGCAAGGCGTTCTAGGCACTATATTGTAATTCGATACTAAAAGTTCGGGAAATTTACGATTTCTTGGGAGCCTTTGAGAAGGTATATTTTCATTCCTACCTACATAAATAAATTCTAGTTTAATCAGAAAAGTTCAAACTTCATACATATAGAATATGCACACATTTATATTACTTCTCTAATAGAAACATCTGAAAAAGAAGAGACTCACCTGGTAAATATTTTTTTCTATTTTGATAATTTTGAAAATGAGATCTAGGATTAGAAATGGCAGTGTGATAATAATTAACAGATCGTTGACTTTGAAAAAATTGTTGCGCCGAAGCACTTGTGGAGATTAAATCATTTGTAGATTTATTGATTGCTCTATTGTCTGAATGCATTTTGTAATGTTTCCTGAAAAACTTTAGTTTTGAAAGTAATCTGTTCGTTTGTTGATTGATAATTTGTTAGAATTGATAACGCGCAGAAATAAGATAATATTTAACATATGATTAATATATTTACTTCATGCCCTGTCCTCTTAATGAACTTATGGAGTCCCGTTCGTCTGAACTCTCTGTTAAACTATTGTCAATTTGATGTTTGCTTGGTGTTGATGAACGCGAACTAAACCCACTGTCACTATTATATGTCTCATACTTGGAAAAAGAATTTCTATATGAACTTCTTCTACCATTTCTGTTGTTCCAGCCTTGTTTGTTCTTTGCTGAATTCATATTTGTCGGCTTGAAACTATAGTTTGAAGATGGTATAATTGCGGCACCGGATGCACCTATTCCTCTTTTCCAATGTGCAGAAGAGGAATTGCTATTAAATTGCATATATTCTATATGTCGTAATGATGGCGTATCAACTCCTATTAATTGTAATAAATCTAATGGATGGGATCCTGTCTGCAAAGTATTACTTATATTATAACAGATATACATGTATTCTAATAAATAAATATATATACATATATACATAAGTATATACACATATATATGTAGAGAGATGGAAAGAGAAAGAAAAATTACCCCTTCATATAAAAAATTTAAAAATAAAGAATTGTTGCATAAGAATATAATCAAGACAGATATGCATAACATTTTATTGAACTTACTTATCCTAGTAAACAACGTGCTATGTAGAGGTTCATGAAAAACATGTACTGTATATACTTACGTATAAAGATTTTTTTAATTAACACGTTTACGCCGGTAGTACACACATTAACTCATGCCTCATGACGGCCCCGTCGTAAACGTGTTAATATTCATATATACATATATATGAATATAAATTAAAAAGATCTTTATACATGTACCTGCATCATACGATATCTGCCACGTCCAGAAATATCGGGACCATACTGTGCGAAATCAGCTTGATGCAATGCACTATTAATATGTAATGTGTGTGCTTGCGCTGATGGACACTGTCCACTTGTTTGTTGTCCACTTAGTTGCACCATCATTTGTGATGGAAACACAGTATGGTACATAGTCAAAAAAAGACAGTACAAGATGTGATTCTTGGAGGCTTGCAATTTCTTTATTTAATTTCTACTAAAGTAGTATATTGCACTTAGTTGCCCTCATTAGTAATTGTGTTGATTGAGAATATGTATAAGGCACAAAATATTTTATTAATGAATGTATCTTGCAATAATTTATAATTTTATCAAATTCATATGTATAGTTCTAGTGAGCTTTTTGTGTTACTTAATAAGTTTTTTTTTTTATAAGCTTTTATTCTTTGCTTTGCTATTAATTTTAGTTAGTTTATATATTATATTTAGTTAGATATATGTTGCATTTTTTTTAGAAATCTATCATATTAATATAGAGTTTGACTTTAATACAAGATTACAATGCAAGATTACAAACTAAAGCGCAATGAGACACTATATTTACAGTGTCTATTTTTTGTCATGAAAGTTATATAAATAGTAATTTATGTATTCAGGAATGCAGAGACAAGTTATAATTTATAAGTTTTAATGACTATATTAAATCAACAAGTTAGTCTTACGCATATATGCCAGCACTTTGCGAAAGAAAAATTTACATGAAGTAAATAGCCTATATGTTCTCAATCCACCAACATCAGTTTTTAAACATGTAACTTTATGTGCAAGATATATGTTTTAAACGTTCAACTTATACTTCTCCTTTACTTATATAAATATTTGATACGTGTCTTTGTTTCCAGTAGTGTTCAATCGTACGTAAAATATAATTTGTTTTTTTTTTTTTTTTTATCACAGCTTCCTACAAAAAAGGGAACAATTATTTGTCAAAAATAATATTGTGTGTATTATATATAAGTGCATATTTCTTTGCTTGCAGACATGGATCTTCCAGACTCATTAATGTTTCTAGAAAAAATTATTTCTTTTACATCTTTAAAACTACTAGAAAACTTTCAATTTGTGTTTTTTGTCGGTGCAGAATCGTTCAAACTTCGATTTAGAAAAACAAAATTGAAAAAATATTGATATTTTGCAGATATTCCATTTGAAAGTCACAGATCCAGTCTATTTTACTTATAGGTCATTTTTGAGTCTACAAGCAAAAAGATATATATATATATATATGTGTGTATGTGTGTATATATATATATATATATATATATATATATATATATAATATACAATATTGTTTTTTAACAAATAATTTTTCTTTCTTGTAATTTTTATATATATTCCACACAATTATATATATTAAATATATAGTACAATTATATATATAGTACAACCTGATAATATTAAGAATTTAAAGCTGTTAAAAAAATGTTAAATACTGTAAAATATATATAATTAATAATTATTATATGTACATATTACATATACTTTTCAGAGTAAAGTATTAATTATATAAAAACAATCTGTTTAGTACACATAAACATCTTTCATACAAAAACATAAAAATATTTTTCAGATAATTTTATTATACATAGATATAATATAATATTTATATAAAGATATCGAAAGAGAAAGAAAAATTACCCCTCATTATAAAAAATTTAGAAAGGATCTTCAAGTTGCATAAGAATATAATCAAGACAGATATATGATATGCATAGCATTCCATTGGAACTACTTGTCCTAGTAAACAATGTGCTATATATAGAGGTTCATGAAAAACACATTAAATATCTTGTAGTACAGAAAGTGTTGTGAGAAAGAGACAGACAGAGAGAGGGAAAGAGAAAGAGAGAGAAACAGAGAAAAAATAGAGAAATAGAGAGTGAGAAGAGATCGTACAAGCGGAAAAACAAACGCAGTAAGAGTGCATATAAACGAGAAACGAGAAGATTATACCATTAATACCTGTGCTCAGACGCCACGTAACGCAAATTTATCTTCCGGATGAACGGAAATTTACAGAAAAACGATCCTTTATCTCTACCAATCCGATGCGTTCGGACATGTAACCCAATGTTGTATCGCGACTATCGCCCGTGATCTGTGATCTATTAACCTGACAGCGATTTATTCGACAGGATGCGTCACGTCGGGCGACAATGGGCGAGAAATATTTCTGCTGATTGATGGCCCCGCACACCCGTCACTATTAACACAAATCGCCACATCAACAAACCTAGCAAACGTTTAAATTTTCAAATCTCTGACGTAACTGAACTACACTCACTTCACGTGTTCGGAGAAGTGACCACGAGGTGTTAAATTAAATAATCTACAACAAGTTCAACTTGGCGCTCGCAACGATCACGAGCACAGGCCATGTCTTACATTGTCTAATTGCATTGGTCATGTCTGGCAAATCGACCAATGCGAGAAAATATTGTAAACCCAACTTACGCCTGCGATCGTTGCAAACGCCAAGTAAAATTTAGTAGTGAATTTAGGACCTCCGCACAAACTCTTTCGTAACATTACGCATTACGTTATGTTAAGTACTGACCATAAACGTAGATTCGTACATAAACTTGAACTTTATTCAACGCAAAACTAACTTACAACTGCGCATAGATGAAGAAAAGCAGGCAAAATAGGAATAGCGTTGCACGCGGGATTGGCAGGAGTGGCAGGACACCTGCTGACAGTCAATGACTTCTACAACTGTATTGGTCGGATTAGAATTATTATCTCCAATCGTAAGAAAGAAAATCAATCTGTAAATTGTGATGAACTTTGTCCTGATTGATCAAACCCTCACCCGATCTCAATCCTGATCGGGTTTAATAAGTCAAGTGTATATTGCAGATCCCTACATGTCCAAGAAAGATTTCCAGTCAGTCACCTGGTTCTATTCCATGCTTTATCCATATATGTAAATGCCGTACTGTCAATCAGCTGACTGCTGCGAGTTGTGGGAATAGTAAAGTTTATGCGAAATTATCAGGAAAGTTATTATTAGTTTTTTCACAGAAAGAGAGAGAAGAACGAGAGAGAGAATTGAATGAAGATGATGTGCATACAGCAAAACTAATTGTACAAGAGAGTAAACATCAAAAAAGAATAAAGACAGAAACACAAAAGTATCTAAGAGATCCTTAAAACTCAAATTGAAAAATTATAATATCAAAAAACGTGAAAAATTAAGAAATCATGATGAGCTTGGAGTGGATAGAACATAATTACGCGCAGATGTTGCGTCGCATATTCCTGGCCACATCAGACCTCGGTAAACACATCTATATATCTGTTTATCTTCACGATTTTTGTTATTGTCCTTGAACGATTTTGATTAGAAGAGAGAGTTATAATATATACTATTGACATTCACGACAATAACGTTCTTTGTTCAGAGAGTACAGATTCGCAAGTGACTGTAGACGGTGTGCCGGTGCGAAAGTTATTCGTCAGCAACTTAGCTCAAAGAGTATGTACTTAGTTTTTGAATTTTTATGTAAGATATAATATTTTCATATATCGACATTTGGGTTTCATTTGTAGAGTACTTTTAAAGATTTGCAAAAGTGCTTTTCTACGTACGGAAACATTGAGAGTTGCTATTTGCGTAGAAATAAGAAAAGTAACTACGCATTTGTCACATTTTTTAAAGTAGAAGATGCAAAACAGTAAGTCTGTTGAAGGAGGTTTATTAGCAAAATCATTGACACTACTTTGTTCTCAAATTATATTAATCATTTACAGAGCACTGGAAGATGGAATATGCAAACAAGTAAGATTACACAACAAAGACTTGAAAGTACTGCCTGCGGATTCTTGGCATCAACCTGATAATATGGAAAAACCATTGCACAAAATGTATGAATCATCATCTGAAACATCATCTTACTCATCATCTGATGAAGCACCAAACCTAAAAGCTTATAAAGTAAAAGATCCAAAATGCAGAGCTGAAGCATTGACAAACATATTTTCAAATTTGTCATTTAAACATAGATTTGTTATGGAAGAAGGTAAAATCTTTGTTAAATTTGTTAGAACTTTGATATATATATATATATATAAAAATAATATATATATATCATGTAAATTAATTTATATTTATGTGATATTTATGTGGAATTAGCGGTTTTTTTAAATAAAAAAATGTGAACTGTGTGTGTGTGTGTGTGTGTGTAAACTTCTATTCTAGTTTATAACGAGTACAGTCCTGAAAGATAGAAAAAGAACAAACCTAACATATCGAATTCATTTCGGATATTTCAAAACATTATACTTCCGATACTATTTAAAACTTTTTGCGTTATGTTTCTGTACGACTGATTTTATCATATTATACAAAACATGAGCGAAATCCGAGATAGATCTGATATATTCTACTTACTGTTATCTTTTTTTGCTTTCATCTTGGCAAATCTTGTATTATTTTATTATTATTCTTACAGTCTGTAAAAACTGGCAAATAGCAAGTAAACAGCGAGAAGCATGGACCGATCTAAAGAAATTAAGCCTTACATCTGAAAAGTGGAAAGATATGAACGTTCACTCACTTCGAACAGCTACACTTCGTCGAATTTTAGAGAGAGGTGGGCGATTTCTAAAAGAACTAGATCTATCGTATCCATTTCATTGTTTAGGTTTAAGTACGGTGTCCGTTATCGCAAACTTTTGTTTCGGAGTGGAAAGTCTGGATCTTTCTGGATTACCAGTTTCTAGCTCAAGCTTAGATACGTTAGCACTTCATTGTCAACAGTTAAGGAAATTGACTTTGGGGACAACACTGACTGCTTGTGATACTGAACTTGCGAATCTTATTAACAAGACACACTTAGAATATCTGGCTTTGAAGAGAACCAACATTATAGGCACTTGTTTGCTATTTCTGCGACCAGAAGAGATATCTACTCTAATAGTAGATAGATGCGAAGAACTTCAAGATGTTCACTTTGTTGAGGTAAGTGTAACTGATTTTGATTATGTTCTTACAATTAATATATTTGATTAATATATGATGTGTAATACTATAATCTCATACCACAGGCGTTAAAAAAGTTGAAGTTGACTTGTCTTGAAGTACGTTTCAGTTCTCGCTTACAAGTCAAGACACTACGAGCCATCTGTGATTGTACAACTCTGAAATCATTACAGCTTGATGGAAATCTCTTCAAGTCGGACGTTGCAGAACATTTGTTGAATACTTTACCTACTAAACTCGCCAATCTGACAAACTTGACACTTATATACGTTACCTGTTTGAATAACGTATTTTTTCAAACTTTGGCATTATCTTGTACAGAATTTTTTTTTTTTTTTTTTTTTTTTTTTTTTTTTTTTTTTTAATCGTGGATTCTTTTATCTAACAGGTTGCCGAATAGTGAGAAATGAGCGTAACCAGCATAACCAGCATAACGAAGAACTTGCGTGGATTGCTCGTTTACCAAAATTAAAAAAATTAATTCTCAATCATGTAAATATTCATGATGATAGTTTGTCAGACCTACACGGTTTAACACATTTTGAATGCCGAAGATGTAATATTGGAAATGTTGGCATAACAGGAATACTTAGAAGATCGCCTGATTTACAAGTATTAGATCTCTCCGGATGCTATCTTGTTACTGATGATATTCTAGATGTTGCTAATGAAATATCCAGAAACCGACACAATAACTTAATGTTAAATTTATATATCGGAGGAACTAACATTTTGACTAGACAAAACCATATTAATAATCCGTGGTTAAGAATAGTTAACGTTAATCTTTCTGACATCGTAGAAATGGAAGAAGAAAGAGAGGAAGAAATGGAAGAAGAAAGAGAGGAAGAAACGGAAGAAGAAAGAGAGGAAGAAACGGAAGAAGAAAGCGAGGAAGAAATAGAAGAAGATGAAGAAATGGAAGAAGATGAAGAAAATGAATAAAAAATTAAAGAAAAGAATGAAGTTTGAACAACCTTCAGAGACAAAAGTGAAATTTTGTCTCTGACGGTTTACAGATAATATTCATACAAAAAGTCTAGTCAGAAAAAGTTGTCTTATAAAATCTAATCGGGCGATAAGTAAAATGTCTGAAGAAATTAAATCATCAATGTTTTAACTAAATTACTTGCAAAATTGAATCATCAACTTTTTAACTAAATTATTAAAGATAATTGTTTTTTTTATCTCTATAAATATCAGAGAATTAATGCATATTTTAATGTTTTAATAGTTAACTTACTTAGATACCAATTGACTAAAATGTAAATAATGATGTAAATGCGTATGAGTGTATAATGAATAAATATCCTATATATAAATTGTTGGAATATTGTGTTATTTTAGTATGTAAGTCACAAGATATTAAATCAAACATGAAAATTCATATTTAGATATTAACTCTCGACTGTGATTCTTTTGAATATTTACACTTCTGTACATGTATTTTCAAAGACAAATATGTTTAATTATGTAAAATATATAAAAATATCTTGTAATAAAAAAATAATACACAAATACACTTTTGTACAAATCTGTGTTACTCTACACTTCTGGATTTCGAAATAGTAAAATCTCTCTATGTCTGAGGGAAAGAATTACACACTCTTACACACAAAATCATTATTCTATTATAGTTATAATCAATAACATTTATCGATAAATGATGAATTCATACAACTGCAATTACGATGCACATATTTTTATATTAACAAGAATTACACACATATTTTTATAATTGCTAAAACTTACAATTTTTGCGCAAAAATTATGAGTCATCGCTTGATAAAACTGCTTTCTCTCTCTCTATTTTATACAGTGTGATTATCAATTATTATAAACTTTTATCACACAATTGTATATCTTTCTGCGCGACTAATTACTATGATAAATTACGAAGACAATTTTTTTTTACAACACATGACATTATATGTGTTTGCTCTTATATTATTAATATTATTGTAGTTTACAATGTTAGCATAATATATGAGACCTCAATTCATTAGCGTTTTACGCTTTTATTTGTTACACATCGATAAATATTTTATTTGGTTTGCAAAACCAATATATCACGTATTGTATTAGATATACTTGTCAACAATCGATGATGTTCAGTTTCGAAATGGCTATTACTTTATGTGCAATACTCGATGACCAACTTGTAGATTTTTCATCTACAAAAATACGCATAAGAAATTTTAATCAACAATAAATTGATTATTACAATTTTAGCGTATATATAATAAGCTATTCATTACAGTTTTACGACATGCTATTACATTGTTTATGATAATTGTGACTTGGTGAAAGAAAGAGAGAGAGAGAGAGAGAGAGAGAGAGAGAGAATGCATATACATATATATTTATATGTGTGTGTGTGTATGCAAGAGAGAGAATTAGAAATATGAATTTTATGCGTGTATGCAATTTGAATTGTTTTCATCAACTTCCACACAAATAATAATATATAGTCTCATCTAAGTACTATAAAATTAAATGCTCGTTTTTTTTTATATGTATATATTATACAATCCTATATATTCTACTTTTTAAATTGAAAAACCGAAAGCTTTTACTTTGATTCTTAAGTACCTATTTCATACGTCTCTCTCTTCTCAAATAAGAAGCAATTTTCAAATTGCAATTTATAAAAATTGCATAAAAAGATCGAGCTTGTAGAATTCAACACAAAACAATCAATCCTTTTGCTGTCGGTTTTGTGTGTTTGTTTCCCTTCTATTATTATTCTTATTATATTATATATCGTTGTCTGTCAAACAAAACTATAGAAACTGTGTGCGAGATACTTTTATTTCACTCTATTAATATCTTACTATAAAATTGTACATGCGTTTAGAGTTTAAACTAATAATACAAAAAAATCTATAAAGATTTAGTTCTCGTCGCATTTAAAACTAAGAAAAAATATCAAAGCATTCTTTATTCACTTACACATACATGCACACACACACACACACACACACACAGCAAAAGGATTTATAAATTCAAGTACTATCTGCTAAATGTATAAACGTAGTTCAAATCATGTACAAAATATTTAATCATTCTTTATATGTACGGCCGCGATTGTGAAAAAATCTTTTTCTCACAAATCCGTTGATTCGAAGTATTATTTATCAATTCCAATTTTATTATTTTCATCATTTACTATAATCGGAAAAAAGAAAACAGTTTTTTATGTTATAAATAATAACGAATTAGATGCTTTTTCCGTTTTTACATAATGATATAATATGTAAATCCATAAGAAGTGAGCGCATTGTGCGTACAAATTTCTAATTGAAATCTGAAATCTAAATCGCGTATTGTAAAAAAATCATTTTTTACAATACGCGAAAAACAAGATAAATTGTCATATACACTGTAAATTATATGAAGGAACTTTGAACCTATCCTGTGCGTATAAACACGATGAAATAATTAAAAGTTAAGTTATAAATCGTGTATTCGGAAATCGCAGCCATACGTTAATATAAAAAGTTCAATATGACAAGAATGTAAGTTTTTTTTTGTTTTTTTTTTTTGATCGTGCAAATAACGCTTCTATGGATGTCAGGTACAAATGTTATACTCGATAACTCTCGATCTAGTTAATTTTTTCTTAAATTGTAAATTACACACACATGCTCGTATTTGAGTATCCTAAATATCGTATCACGGGGGAACACAATTCTTGTTTCATAACTGTTTTTTCTAACAATAAACTTATAATCCAATACTTGATATCATCTTACATACTTTGAACATAGGCATAAGACGAAGAATACACACGAGGAAACCTTTGTTAAATTAACATTTGGCACAGTGGCGTATTATGTGTAAAGTTACTTGGACAACGAACACATCTTGCACCAAGTGTGAATGAACTTTGGACAGAATGCAATTCTCGTCCGTACGAATTAGTTAGAAATATACTTCACTTATACATATATCATGCGCGACATGATACTTTGGAAATTCTTTTAGAACATTTTTAATGTTTGATCGATTCGCTTTTTTCTCCCCCCCCCCCGCCCCCCGTAAAACCAAGAAAACAATAGAGATGATTCGAAACAATCTAATCTTAACTGGGCCTTACAACTACTTTCAAATCCTTGTAATCTTGAATCACACACAGTGGTTCTCGCACAGTGAGGTCATAGCACTCATTCAATAGACCTGATGCCCATCGAATTCCGATTTTATCAGCTTCGCAATAGA
Organism: Pseudomyrmex concolor; assembly: GCA_014839585.1. Lineage (NCBI taxonomy): Eukaryota > Metazoa > Arthropoda > Insecta > Hymenoptera > Formicidae > Pseudomyrmex > Pseudomyrmex concolor. Next base: position 877 of record QVOB01003579.1, on the reverse strand, counting down.
CACATGACGATAGAAAAAGAGGATAACGCCACCGTTTGATGGAATGGAAACTTAAATAACTAAATAAGTGACTTAGGAGTAGGAGCTAACACGAATATATGTAGTCAAGTATGTAAGAGTTACATTTATTCAGGACTGCACGCTCGATAAGTGTGTTGGCGTGGTCGGTTGCAAATCCATTGTACGGCACACCCATCCTGCAAAATCGACGTTCTCCGATTCCGCTTTCTTTATCCACTCGTGATTCTAAAATATAGAAAAAACGCGACGGCTTTAATCAAGCTACCAGTAAATAGTTTTTACGAGACGTACCATTAACATTTTCAAAGTTGCCCTTTCAGCTGGATTTTTCTTCAAGCATCGATCAACGAAATCTGTAAAAGCGTCACTGAATATTCCAGGTGGCAATTTCGGCGGTGGCTCGTTGACTATGTATTCCAACAGCTCGAACACCGCCATAGGCCTTGGACTACTTGCATCTGTGAATTGTTGATTGACAACAACTCAACATACTTTCTAACAATTTAACTTACAAACGCGTAAATATACTGACTGTGTCCTGGTGATTGTGTTGGAGTGGACTGCGCGTTGTTAGTCGTTACGGTCTCCGCGGCCGGTTGTGCCGCCGAAGAACTGAATATGGAAGCTATGGTCTTTTCGTCCGGTGGCGGGATGGGATACATACCGATCGCCATTTCCACGAGAGACAATCCGAGTGACCAGATATCACTTTGCACTGTGTAATGTGTTCCCTGAAGTCTCTCCGGCTGCGAATCGATTCAACATTTATCTCTCTTTCTCGTACGCCGTAAATGTGCACATGAAGTTGCACCAGTTGACAAGAATATCTTAACAATAAAAGGTGCAACTTCAAAGG
>QVOB01003578.1:0-32642 GCA_014839585.1 Pseudomyrmex concolor | reverse complement strand
TTGCGACATAGCTATAAACGACAACACAAAAGGGGAACTAATACACATATAAATGTCAAAAGAAAAAAATCATGTAGGCAACTATACTGTAGTCCACATAGTAATTATCTAGTCGTTACTTAATTTTTCCTAGTCACACTCTGCATTTTGTTGTAATACATTAATTTATATCTTGTCAGTTTAATTCTGTAGATAAAAACCGTTGATCAATGTGCACTTTTACATCACTTTCGAATAATCTGTTATGGTTATCGTAATGAGGAAAGACTTATTACGAATATCTATACATATATATAGATATATATATAATTACGTATGTGTTAGTAAATTAACATTTACATAATTAGTACAGAGCAGGCGCATTTTTTCAGTTTCAAACACTAACAACGCCTATGGCGTTCACGGCTATTGTCGTTCCCACTTTTTTTCGGTTCCTTGTGTTTTTTTATTCCTATAAACATATGTAACAGTCGAAACTCAGGAACGGTATATTAGCTCGAGTTGGGTCTTTCAGCGTACAGTTTACTGCGTCGAAATATATTATTACGTAATTAGTATACATTTATTTTTACGTCAATATCGTTCTTGAACTCGGTCATGTGTGCATCACCAGTAAACAAAACAGAAAATAATGGGAAAACGGCGTGCGTTGAACGCCAGCTCTGACACCGTACAATACATTTATATACATATGTATATAATATTTTATTATTGTAACATATACAATAATTTGCAAGAAACAGAAAAGAGAGAGATATATATTATTAGAAAATACTATAATAATAATTATTAGTAATAGCAGCAGCGAGAATAAATAGCAGTGAATACAAAGTATTACCGGCAGCATTGACCTTGGCACAATGACTTTGCAATATGTAAATTATCATATTAAAAAAAAGGTTGTATCGATATAAATAACTATGCTCGAGAAGTATAGTTGCATGTTTAGAAAACTTCATGTGTGAACGGAAACATAAAATAACATGGAAACATAAAATATTCTTACTTTCATATCAACGAGAGAAGTATTATACCGTTTGTCTCAGTTAAAAATTATGAGACAAGCTGAGTAGCTATTAGAAAGATATAAAATGTTTGCATACAAAACACAACGTTAGGTATACGTTTTATATGTCGCGACATTTTATCAGTTAGCTACAAGTAGTAAATTACAAGCGCATAAAACGATATATATTATGCATAACGCGAATTATGGATCTCGTACATGATAATGCAAATATTGTGAGCATAATAGTTAAAATAACACAAAAGTAATAATGCACAAGCGTGCGATAGATAATATAACTTATGATTTTTATGTACGCGCGCGCGAAGACAATATTGATAATCAATGATTTCAGGAGACGCTACTTTTTTTTTTTTTATTTAATTCAAATATAAAAACACGTGTGATTTTTTACTTCGTAAACAGTAAGAGTCGGATAACACATTGGAACACATTAACATGTTGCGAGAACATTTCATATGAATGTATTAAGATTTTGCAATGCCCAAACATAAGATAATTATTTTAACAAAAGTTTATGTAAGCTATATATATTTTGGATACAATGATTGTTTTATACAGAAAAAAAAAGATTGATATCGTATCATGTAAGCTAACCAACATGCAAAATAATTTTACAATAAAATGTAATCCTATGCTATTGAAAAGAAATATCTGAAAAAGAAATTAAACTGCGAAATAATCAACCAATATGATAACTCTTGCCAACGTAATTTTTGTGTTACTATAAATTTGTTACAAACTTGAACGATTACTTACCTTCGTCAAGAGGAGATCTAAAAATAAGTATCTTTTGTCACAAATCAAGCGTATATAATAAAAGAAGAAAAGAGAAGACAGTAAGATATTTATTTAATTAAAGATGTTTATCCGACTATTTTTTTTTTTTTTTTTTACATTCTTGTGTAAAAAATTCAAATTACTTGTTACATAGCTCACCACTTCTGTAAGTGGCACGAAATATGGCTCGTCAAAAAATTATTGTATAAATTTCATCTCCAAAATTTACTAACAGTACAAAAAGTTATTTCTATGTAAATCTCATTCTCAGATCTTTCAACAATAATTTGTTTGTTTTCACATATATGGCCACAAATGCATGTGTATCAAAAACAATAAACTTATTTTGGCACATGCGCATAGTGCTTTATGTTCTCATAACATAGAAAATTATTTTTTCACTTAATAACATATATAAAAAATATTTCTATCACAAATAATTGAGTATAATACAGTTATACAATATTTGAATTATGACTGCATAATACATATAAACTTTGTTTTCCAAACTCGGAAAGATCCGTCAGTTTTCCGGGAAACATTTTTCTTACATATTTATCTGTAATATTTTTATCTAAATAACTTGTAAGTTATTGCAAAGCTGTTTTTTGTGTTTCTATATTACATTATTATTTTTATATTCAGGTTTGTTTGTGGCATCCTGCATTTTTCCCTCTTCCTCATAATTATCCGGAAGTAGCATAGTCTCGTCTGTATTCTGAATCTCATCCGCATTGTTATCTATTATAATAACAAAAAATATTAAAAAATTATTGCTACAGTTTGTTTTCTATACCTAACATTATAATAAAATATATATAAAAAATATCTTAGAACAAGCTCCGACAGATAAAACTAAGAACAGTCACAGAAGTCACAAATTCTTTTCATTGTGATACATAGACTATCACAACTTGTATGAAAGTTCAAAAAAGTAATTAGCGTATGATCGCGCTATGTTTAAAGTTCTAATTACCACGTGCACGATTCTCAGGATCTTCCAAGCCTTCGGCATCTGGGATATCCTGCTCTGCGGCGTCATTCGACGTGTCATTGATTTGATTCGTACCCGTTACAACTGAAAGCCACGTAAACTAAATTACTATACTAAAATAATGACTTCATGTGTTTTTCTGAAAAAGTTCAATTGTAATTTTTTATCCAGAAAATATGTATAGTGATAGAGAGAGATATTAGTTTTAGATAAGTTAGTAAATAACACACTTATAATGAGATAAATGCAACTTCCGCCAATTCTTGTTTCCAATCTATGCATGCGTTAATATATGTTAATATGGAGAGAGAAAGAAATATTTAATAACACAATGTACGGTAGTAATAATAATTATCCGCAACCAATCCTTTTTTTTTTGGAGACCAAAAGCAGGAATATTTTGCTGAAAGTATTAAATATCAAAAGTTTGTTTTGGAAGTTTTTATGCCCAAAGCGCTTTTAAAAAGTTGAAAGTTTTACTTTATCACATTTGTTTATTCTTCATATTTCTACAAATACAAATTAAAATCTGTAGCTTACAAATTAATATTTTTTATATATAAGTTGTATAAGATTTGTTATTACAAATACAATTGTTATATGTTATAACTGTGTAAGTAAATCGCAAAACAGTTTCATACAAATAAACATCTTATAACTGCCCATCATAATTTAATTATAAACCATAACCATGTTTTCAGCGAGAAATATAGAGAGAAATAATATACAAAGCATTCAACAACATTGTACAAATATATGTAGAATTGCAAAAAAATCTTCCATCCTGTGATATGTAAAAATCGTTTTCTTTATAATTAAATTAAAAAAGCAAGATAAAAAAGGCATATAAAATAGTAACAATACAAATATTTATAGAAAATTAAAATATTAATACTTGCATGGCACCTAACCCAGAGATTACTCTCTTGTCAGTTTTATATTTTATACATTATAAAATATACGCATATTAAATCTAGTAAAGAAATGAAGCGTAAAAGAAGTTAACAAATATATATTACACTTTTATTTTAAAGACACTTTCGTGTTACAATCCAGATTTTCTTATATAAAAAAAAATAATCGATATTAGATTCTTGATTTTGACAATATTAGAATAAAACCAAAGGACCGAACGCGATACCATATCTCAGTTAGAAGCGATACAATGTGGGTGTTTTTCTAATGTGGAGATTTAGTTACAAGTACGAAAATGTGAATTTTTTTATATACAAATCTATCGTGAGCTCTTAATTTCATGTCTGTGGCAGGATTTTCTCGTCTCGAAAACGAGCAAAGGTATCACTACCTTTCTTCAACATAGTCACTGAGAAACGAGGAGGTTGGCGCACAGCACCAGGTGGATCTGTTGGTAGGATCGGAATTCCGTGGTACCGCAAACCTCGCTGACCAGCTACGTTTATTCTTACAGCAGACTCCGGTACAGGATGCAACTGAGACTTGTTAGTGATCCCTGTCGTTGCTAGATCAGCAAACCCCGACAATATCTTATAATGCTGAGCCAGTAAAAAAAAATTTGCAAACAAAAGGGGAAAAACGAGCTTGTAGTCTCGTTAATTTTTGCGTGAGCAGCCCATACAATCGGAGTTATTAAAATTAACGGGAGAAAATTTGACGACGTAAAAAAAACAAACTAACTAACTAGGAGATATTATTTTTCTCTTTGTCATTAAAGCTGAGTGCAATTAGAACTTTTTAAGCAAATCGCATCTTGTTTCATAATAAAACAAAAGATAATATTTTTCATACTAAATGCATGTTTTCAAAAAGAATCTTTAAAAGAAAGTTGTTAAAAATTAAAACTGTGAATTTTAGATCAATAAAGATGCTTGTTATAACTTACGTGGTTGGAGATTTGGAGTCTCTTTTTTATCCGGTGATGAATTGCAACTAAGTTTAAGCTGCTCTACTTCCCCTTTAAGCTACAACATCGAAAGTATAAACAATAAGATGTTTTGCGTATCTTTTTAATTTTTATAAGGAATAAAAATCCACATACCTTTTCCACATCCTCTTGGAGCTTTTTATTTTCATCGCGCTTTACATTCAATTGAGTAGTAAGAGTATCCTTTTCTAATCTCAATGTTTCTAATGTTACACTTCTAGTGGCATCCACTTTGGTCAAGGAATCCAGCTCACCTTTGCACACAGTAACCGAGTCTTCCAGCTCCTCATTTTTCTTTTTGAGATCAATTTGTTGATCCAAACGAACATGAAGAGAAGCCAGCTCATCTTCTGTATGCTTATATCTTTGTTCCAAGTTACCTCTTAAGGTTACGCACTGATCTCTCTCTTCGGCACTAAGAAAGAAAACCAGTTTTTTTGTCAGATTGTGTGCTTATCAATGACTGATATTACTGACTCAGAAATAGACTATGAAGAAAAGAGACAATATTGTATGCACATACTGTGTGAGCAAACCACAGACAAAAAGTTTCATAAAAAGAAACTTCATATCTTGCTTTATATAAATCCGAAAATAATTATGATTGACAGAAAATATAAAAAAATAATGTTTGACATTAACCTTGTAAGCTGCTATCTTCATTACAAACATTCTACTTAAAAGAGTAACATGGTAACATAATTCTTTGACCACAAAATATTTAATTAAATAATCATCAAACATAATGACATTATATGTCATGCAGTTCGCACAAAAACAGCAGTCTTTCATTCATCTATCAGAGAGAGTGATAAAGATTGAGAAACAAAAACAAAGATCAAGACCACATGAGAAAATTTAGCTGACGTAAAACAATCAGCAAGATTTGTTACCTGATCTTTAGCTGCTCGTTCAAGTCATCGATCTGCCTGACGAGGTCCAGATTCTCGGAAGACAGAGTCCACCAGTTGCAGGTGAGCCACAGACACGCCAGCAGAAGTCCTCCGACCAGGAGGGGCGGGCATCTGCCGCCGCCGACCCTCATGCCGTCGATTCCCATTACTTGTTCCTTCGTGTTGTGTGCCAGCTATGTCACTCGGATAGAACACATATACCACGTTATCAGCCGGTTCGCGCGTGTAAATACAATTATATTTATGTACGTGTCACGCGCCCGTTCTGCGGAACATGAGACGCGCGGAACGCACGTAACCCCACTCGCTTCGGGAAATCCGAACCGTCGCCGAACGACGTGGAAGATTTTCGATATACAATATCGTCGCGACGCGATGATCGCGCTTCAAGTTCTCTCAGGTCAGGAAGACTTTCGCGCGACAATCATTGGAAAAGCGTGAATGTCTTGCAGTTCGGGGGGACGTACTCCGATTACAACCTGCCGGCGCCGGCAGCCAGCAGCGATACAATATACAATAGCGTTCTGCAGAGACTCCCCCGACTCCCCGCTCCCTTGTGGAAACGTGCATAAAGTGTTCCAGAAGTAGCGCATGCTCTCCTCCTTTCTCGAGAAAAACTCACCAATTTTTTTTTTTTTTTTTTTTGACGAATTGAATTACAGGTAACATACACTCATCTTTCAACATATTTTAAAATTTATTTTTAAAGCATCTTATAAAAATTGTGTACCTTATTCTTGCTTATTTTTAATAAATTTTATTTCATGGCTTCGTCATATTAAAAGTGATTATTGCGATAATTTACTTTCTTTGGCAGGTTGTTTTCCACATGTTATCTTTCTAAATTGTTGAGCGCAACTTCTGTGTGTATAAATATACCGCTGCGATCGTACAGTAATGATAAAGCGCGGAATTCATGTTTTTCTGTCTATTTGTGTCATCATTATTTTTGTGTTCGTCAGAAGTATAACTTCCCGCGTAATTTGCATAAAAGATGGTAAATACACCTATTTTTCATTGTTTGCCGATATATCGATACCCATAAATTATGAATTCTCGTTGTTATAAGAGAAAACTTAATGGGAGAAACACACTCTTATAAGTTTATTCAATATCCTACCGTGCGCACATGTGTATGTTTGACTTATTGCGAAAAATAAATTTTCTAGGACGCGCAATACGTTAACAAAGTGATATATCATGAGGACCTAATTATGACAGACCTTTGTGTGTGTTGCGCACTTCCGACGCACGGAGAACGGTAATGTAATTTTCCATAAATCTTGTTGATATTTAACGTGTTTCGTGTGAGTCAGACGCCTCGGTGTTGAAAGCGCTTCGCAAATCTCGATTTCTTGAAAACGTAATTTCTTAAACGTATATATCTTTTAGATCGCGAATTAACATTTGTGAACGCCGCTTACGCGTTTTTATAACGGACGACGAAGAACGGAGCACTCCGCGCGCAAACGATACGATCAATTTCTAGATCCTTGATAGAGATGGATTTACGGCCCCGCGATTCTCTAATGCCAATTAATTCCTTCTGTGTGCAACACTGAATCACTACTACGCATAAAATCCATTGGATATCGGCGTACGACCTTGTTACCTTTCTCTTCACGGTTAATCGTCAAACCGTGTACGGTATATCGATCTGCTATTTGCAATTTAAATGAAACCGAACAATTTTATATGTGAAATATATGAAGTTGATCAAAAGATTAGTTTCGACGTGGAAGAAGATTTACGACGTACGAAAAACTTGTTAAATGTTAACTAGAATTTTCTTTTAACAAGTAACGAATACAATACCATGCTATTTTCTACCTGTGTTATAATTTGATGGATATATATCACAAGTTTGTTCATTTCTATTTAAAAGCTAATGTACAATACATGCAGTTAAACACCTAAATATATTTGAAGAAATAATAAGTTCAAACAAACTGATATAAATACCTTTTTAAATTGCAGAATTGCAATCTTATTTTTAATCAAGTCGGAATTTCAGCAGATGAGCACAGGTGAACGTCTATAAAGAACGCACATGTACAAAAGTCACATTTATTTTATCCTCCCATCACATTATATATAATATATATATATATATTTACTTAACACTGTTCCATCAATGAAAATTCATAGCCGATCGAAGCGCAAAAATATGTCGCGGTCTCACGGATTTGTGATGGAAAAAAAAAACACTCACCGAATATATATGGCACCAAGCATATGATTTTTTTCTGATCAACTAATTAACACAGTTTTTCAAAATTTTATTTGAGATTGACGTAGAATTGTTCGGGACGGGTCGCGATCCTGTCCGTAAACAGGATGACACTGACGCGAGGATCGCGGGTTTGTTCGCTTATTATCTCGACGAGAGCGCGATCGCAACCAGTAACACCAGTCTGATAAAACACGCTTCTGCTCGCAATCGGAAACCATATCGTGGCACTTATTTATACCAGCAGTATAGCAACATTCACGAGCTATTACTCATTTGTGCAATAATTAGTTTCCTTATCAAATATAATTGATTTTCTATCTCGATTTACACACGCGCACACACACACACACACTATCTGATTTCTTTTTTTTTTTTTTTTTTAATTTTCTCATAAAATCTTAGAAAAATGGAAATTCGACAGAGATAAATGTTTATATTTTGCGATCTGAATTGACTATCTTTACATCAATCTCTGACGTTCATTAGAGAAACTTAATTTATTTTCTACATTATCTTAATAATATTATTTACTACACAACTAGATATTTTGTTAAACTTTCTGATTTGTGTATTTGGTCAATTCTTTTTTTTTTTTTTTTTTATTACTGACAATTTTATATACTTTGAATGATGCAGAACACACACACACACACACACACACACACAAGTGATATTAATTCTTTTGAAAGTTGCTAATTCAATCGGTGTTATTTATTTAGCTCAGCGAGAGGCATTTTACTTTGCGTCGATGATTTGCGATGCGTCATAGCCGCGCACGAAACCTATTTCGAAATCTAAGCGAACAAACCGATTGCGTATGGTGCACTTTTTTTCTCCCTTCTCGATTTTCCACACACATCTTCTCTTTACAATAGAACGCATTTGCATGGCTACGCTTGCGAACAGAAATAAAATATATCATAAATTTAATAAATCTGTTGCGTTTTTCAGCTTCGTGTCAATTATCGGACGCTTGAGATGGATCTGATAAGGATCACTTTTCGATCTATGTAGTATATATTTCACACACGCAAGCCGATAATACCCGGTTACACCGATACTTCACAAGTCGAACGTTGGATCATCCTTTGGAGCATAAAAATAATCCACTCGGTCGCAACGCGTGTAACGGAAAGTTGATTGGCAAAGACCGTAAGTACGTACATCGATTTGTTTAATTGAATTTCGAGACTGTTTCAGATGTGTAACGTTTTTTTGACAAATTTTAAAATAATGAAAGACACGTGTCGAAAACAAACGTAATTGTCCTTCATAGAAATTTAATATTTTCTTTTTTTTTTTTTTCAAATTGATTTATTGTCAAAGATGATGAGTAGCGGTCGTTTGCTACATATAGAAGTTACGACGTGTTACAGTGAGAGAGAGAGAGAGAGAGAGAGAGAGAGAGAGAGAGAGAGAGAGAGAGAGAGAGGGAGACAATACTTCCTGTTCAAACTTTGTAACTAGCAGATATATTGCACTAATCAGCATTTCTAAAAGTAGAATAATACGGCGATGCACGAAGCCGTACGAACGAATGAATGATATTTAACTTGTGTGACGTCACAATTTAGGTGTGCAAATAACTCGTTTTAACGAAAGGACAATTCTCGCTTCTAGGCTCATTGTGTCTTGATTCTTCTGCTGACATCAATCGCAGACCCCACGTTATATTTCATATATAATACTCTAACATTGCGTTAACAAAAGAGCAACATATTTTCGAGACGAGCGCGAATAATTTTTCCTTTTTTTTTTCTCCTTTTACAAAATCACGACGTAGAAAACTATGTAAAAAAATACATCTGATTGTTTGAAAGAGAGTTTCTTTCACTTCGAGTATGCGATTATCTAACGCCTTTCGCATTGCGAAACAAAAGAAACAGCCAGGTCGAGCACACAAAGCGCGCTTTTATTTATATATGTATATAAATTTTCATGAGTAAGATCATATTTTTAAAACTATTCCACATTGAAAGGTTTCGTTTTCACATGTGTCGGGTCTGCGATTAGGCACGCTAATTCCGTGTAAACACAGCGACATCCGTGTATTACCTAACGCGACTCGAAGGACTTATTTACAGTTTGCAAATCTCCAGAAGATGCGTACGAGACACGTCAATCGTTAGTCACACACACACACACACAGCGCACTCCTCTCACCTCTTCACTTTCACACACACACACAAACTCGCTTATAAATATTCAATCTCAGAGATATGCATCTTCTCTCTCGCAGCAATTTCCTCTCCTCACACGCATCGTTCCGATTTACACACGGTTTCCTCGGTGGCTTATTACAAAACGGTATATAGTTTACATTTATCTGTCATTATGTATCGTGAAACTTTCGTCCCCGCTATTGTAGATCGAATTATTCAGAAAGTATCCTTAGATTTTGTGTATCAGGATCGGCGATCCTTACAGAAAAATACAAATCTCGTTAGAGTATCATTGCACGTTGAGCGTTGGTGCGATAATATCGTCTCCGCTTCTTTCATCCGCATCATGCCAAATTATATGTCCATCATCGTCGCGGCGCGCACTTCGTCTCTTATTATCCTATTACGCAGCGCGCGAATCACTTTCTCCAGCCGCGATCTCGTCAAAATTTTCACGTGCTCGTGATCGATCACCTGCGCATCTTTAAAGGTATCATTTAAAGATCTAGTGTATAGAAAAGGAGTTTATAGTAAAATTATGGTCCGATATGCTGACATTGGATTCTTTTCGGCCACTCGTACAGCTCGTGATTAGCGCTCGATCAGATTGAGATTTTCTTGCGTTCGTTCAATCGCGTTCGCTAAGAAAAAACCGAAATGAGATAAGTAAATGAATAAATGTTGCACTTGTCGATTCATCTATTTTTAACAAATTATTATCAGCAGTGAAAGTAATTTTAATAATACTAGTAATTAAAGAATGTAATAGAGAATTTCGGTTCAGTTAAATAACGAAAATTTTAGCGTTTTTGGAGGAAAAAATGTATAAATGTCTTATAATCAATTCGGTCCAACTGTTGACACACGTGTTGTTAATTCGAAAAGCAGCACAGTCTAATTAATCACTAATACGTATATATTCATATATTTTCGATTGTGTTCACATAAAAACAAAACCTCCAATAAATACATGTGCTTTCATTACTGCCAAGCAAATTGTCTTAAGAAAAGGCAACACAAAATACTAAGAAAAAAAACAACCCGTAAAAAGTTTTAATTACAACTGATACTTGTGATTTATCTTTATCAAGCTCTTCTATATATATATATAATAAATAAATAGGAAAAAGACTACTAATCTACATGCGCAAAGTAAAATTATATGAAATTCGCGTTAGTGTTAGAAGATTAGAAACTAGGGTCGTCTCTAATTTTCCATGAGCATGAACAGAGCAACAGAAAATGTAATGAAGGTAAAGATGTTTTGTATTATATATAAGAAATTTATCTATTTATTTGCACGACATACTTCGGTATTGTTGCATGAAGAGTATAAATGTAATAGTTTAGCACGAATTATATAAAACAAAGGACCTACCATTGAGAGACGCGTGGCGACAATTTTCCAAGAGAAACTTTCATGCACGCAAAAACTTGTACGCAGATTAGTTGTGTCACATCTCTCTTGTCACCGAATGTACAAAGAAAATCAAAACGGGTATATATAATAACGATTCCTTATATCAATTATTAATAATAATACAATTCGTGGCGCTTTCCTTTTGAAATGTAGAGGATCTCCTAGAGAGAAAAAAACAAGATTAAAACAATGCATTTTAAAAGTAAATACCATTTAGTTATGTCCCATTTACATTATACATCATCATATTATATTCATTCGTTATTCCCAGAACAAATGCTTCTAAGTTTACATCCCATTTAGAAAGTAAACAATTGTACATCGTGTTTTTTTTATGCAGAGTCTGTTGGAAGTACTTTGTGAGCACTCGTGTTATAATGGCGATCTTTCTCAGATATTTAACATATTTCCTAGCAAAGTCAACTTTGTTAACACGTAAAACTCTAGAATACAACAGATTAAGCGTTCAGAACGCCGTGTTAATAATTGGTGTTGCTTAATTGCTATGAATGGATAACAGAAGGCATATATTTTATACACATATAAAATAAAATGTGCACTTAATTAAATTACTGCAGCATCAACATAGCCCCGAAATTGACCGAGACGTAATACAGGACCGCCGACAGCTTCTGCAATCAACACATCTCGGTTTTTTTTTCTTTCTTTTTTTTGTTAAACAAAGATCTGCTTGCACGCAGTACTTGTTTTTGATTAAAATTATATTATATATATATATATATATATATGTATATGCTCAAAAAAAGTTAGGGATATTACACGTCCCTCTTTAATTATGCAATAACATGTGCTTTTTTAAATGGCTTACCTCTTTCTTTTTGCACACACTAATTCTCATTGTTTTTATTTATCTTAGCACTGTAAAAGATTAGAACTTACGTTTAATAAGACATACACAGTCTACCGTTATTCAGACACACCGGTGTTCAAACAATTGTTTCGTTGTCGTCTAAAAATATCCTTAACTTTCCTTGGAATTTTCTTTATTATTCGCTAAAATATCGATAAATCACCCTAGAACCCGACCTTAAAGACATTCACATTAATATTACATACAATAATATATATTTATATATATATTTATATATAATATATTTAATCTATTTTTTTTATACAAAATATCTTTGCATCGTTGCAATTGTTTGATAAAAGCATACAAGAGAGAGTTAACTTAGTATTACACGTAATATTTATAATATAATAATAAACATTTTTTTCTTATATGTTGACGTGTTGCTTTTTCTTCATATTGATAACGTATTCCTGTTGCATTTGGCAGTAACAAAAGTTTTATTCCGGATTAAAAATGTAGCACCGATTGTCACGTGTAAAAAAAAAAAAAAAAAAAAAAAAAAAAAAAAAAGAAACATTTGTTTATCTATAAGTGAAACTGAAACAAACGAGCAGAAATAGGAGATTATAATTAAAAAAGGTCAGACAATTGTATACGCATCTCCCAATTATTCTACCTTATCAAAAAGTATTTATTTCACTGCCTTAGAATATGATAGACACATTTTTCAGTGTGTGAGAGAAATTCTTTTTTTTTTTTTTATGTACACTAAATACCTACATCTCAAAAGCGAGTCTTCTCTGTATACGATATTAAATGTAAAAAGAATCGCAGATGCTTCAGTAATGATAAATATATTATATATATATACTATAAGGAATTTAGATTAAAATAGTTTTTTTTGTCGAATATATATTTATATAATTGTAATTGTTTATTAAACAAATACGCGAAAAAAAAACGCGCGAGTTCCGTTCAAACTATTTCTTTCCACAGATCGTCAACATTGAACTCATCGATTGCCACAACAACGAAAGAAAAAAACTCATAAAACTGAGAACGTGTCAATTATTCATGTCTTTGATAGATAATTCTGTGTGAATTGATGCGCGATATGTCGTACCGTCGTGTTAGAAAAAGGTTATAAACATGAAAAACTTCTTGTCCAACTCTAAAAGAAATATCTTTTTTCATTTTAATTTAATTATACTGAAAGCTTGTGTTAAACTATGCGCGATTCATAAATTCGCAGGAGGGTTTTGTTGTTTGTAATATACTTCGACAACAATGTACTTAAGCACGAATTTTGACGCATAGTACAGAGCAAGACATGATTGATTTGATTCGTGTCCTTTGATTGTCGGCAAAAAACTTACTCGACAATTGCAACCACTGTGAGCGAATTTGTTTTTCCTCCACATTCACACTCACAAATGTCACAGGAATCGCGCACAATCTGGCGTCAGCTTTACACATTGTCTTTATAAAAAATTTTGACGCATTTTTGTAAAAACAAAAAAATCGGAACATAAATGGCGAACACGAAACACGGTACAGAATATTGCGTTCGGTACAGAACACACTGAAAATATTCTTTCTTCTCAATCCTTAGATTGATTCTATCTATGGACATTTCTTTCTTTTCTCTTTTTTTTTTTTTTTTTTTTTTTGATCTACTCGTATATCACATTTAAAAATACTCGCATATATTATATTTATCATATGTGGTATACGAATAAACCAGAAAAATCATTCACTGATTTCATCATCGTTGTTAGGCGTAGAAATTAAATAGTGAGTAGCATTGTTTGCGAAAGTTTTGGCTGTACGAGGCCAGAACGGGCTTTGAAACAGGCTCACGAAAAATTATCACTGCTCGTATCTAGTCGCATCTTCTTCTGCGGAGAAGTTCCTTGCGCGCGCAACTCAGTGAGAGCGGGTCTTTTTGCTTGTTGGGGATTCTTTGCGGAAGTGGTTGTATGATGCGGATGATGTTGTGGATCTGCTGATAAATGAAGCATTTGTTCAGACGTTTATATTTTATAAAAAATACGTTTTTCTTGATCTTTTTTTCCTCAAAGATCTTTTCTGGATCTTCGAGGGCAATTTGTGTGTGACTCACCTTGTAACCACCTGACTTGAGTGGCCGGTCCGTATCCCTTGTCGTTTCGTGCAGCTATTCTAAAGATTATGGCCGGTTTCGTAGTGGTATCCACGTGAGCGGCGTTAAGGGCACTATTGTTCACCGAACAGGAGTTACTCGAACCGCAATAAACTCTAATAAACGCTAACTGAGTCGGTGTCGACGCGACCGTTTTTGATTCTCCGTCATTGTTCAATGCAGTACTTCGCACTGCTAAATAGACAGAATACTCGAGTATCGGCCCGACATTGCTGGGCGGCGGTTCCCAAGAGATTTGTGCGCCGTCTCCGGACTTCGAAATCTTTATTGCGCTTGGTGCACCCGGAAATCCCGGAAGACACGTCTTGAATGCCGCTACCTATAAAAAAAAATCCTAATTATGTCAAGGAAATTGTTTGTATTTGAATAACTGCACACGACAACGAATTATCTTTTTGTTACCTCGCTCCAGGCACTTCGTCCACAACTATTCACAGCGGCTACTCTGAATTTGTAGGCAGTTCCGGGTTCTAGTGCTACTTTAACTCTGTCTTTAAAAACATCCATAGTCAAAGATTGTGTTATATCTAAAGGCTTGTCACCAGAAAGATAATAATGTTGAACTGTAAAATTGGTTCCTTTTATCACTCCTACGTCATACCATTCTGCCTCTTTCTTTTCTTCTTCGCTCTGTCAAAATATTGAACACATAACGTTAGTATATTGGATATAACAAATAGTTCGACGTGAAATAATAAAATGTACCTGTTCATTCTTAACTTTGACGGCGGACTCTGCCGATCCTAAAGCAGCAGTCGCCAATGTCGTTAAAGCCGTCGAATCGTCACCGGTCTCCGATCTGGCGTCGTTAATCTTTTCCTGACTCATAGTTTCCCTCTTCGGAACAATAGAATCGTCTGATATATCCATTTTTACGGGAGTATGTATTTTCTTTACGTTTTCCGTTTCTTTCTCTAGAGGCGTCGCGACTCCGTTAATCGACGATACCGGTGGTTCGGGCAATTTCTCTTCGTCAATAGTTTCCTTCTCTTCAAGTTTCATTTGTATGCTCGGCGTGGCAACGGGAGTCGTTACTGGCGTTATATTTACTGTATCTATCGGAGAAGTTGATTTAATATCATCAGTATCCATCGGTTCATGAGTTTCCTCGGTTTTCACGAGAGGAGAACTTTCGGCCGGAAGATCGGCTTCTGGTTCTTTCTTCTCAATGTTCTGAACTTCATCCTGGGGAAGCTGCGGCATATCTGTATCTTCAGTAGATAAATTCATAGATTCCAGCGACTTTTCTTTTTCTTCGAACGATTCAATCTTTTCGTCTTTCACGGTAATGGTTTCATCTTGTTGAGTTTCCGCTGCCGGTTCTGCGACATCCGTCAGAGATGTCTGTTCAGATGAAGTTTCTGCAGGTGATTGCAATAAGGGCAACTCAGATTTCACCTCTTTAGTTTTGTCCAACGGATTAAGATTATCTTCTGTTTCTTTTTCAATTGGCAATTCCGCATTATCAGAAGGATCCAAAGTGGTGTTCATTTCGGTGTCGTTTGACTGATTTTCAACGGTATTTCCTTCCGTTTTCTCAGGAGCTTCATCGGCGGTAACAGCGATAGATTCAGGAAGATCAACCGCTGTCGCTTCAGACGAAGCAGCTTCGTCTTTTGAGATAGATTCTTCCAATGGAATATTTTCTGGCGGATCTTGTTGAGCGACTGTTGCTGATTCGTCGACGTTAGCCGATTCTGTGACATTTTGCAGGGTAGGCTCCTCGTCCGCATCCATCTTCTCCTCGTCGTCAGATAAAAGAGTATCCATTGGACCGTCCACTTGTGGAAGTATGAAGTTTCCATCGCCGTCCACTTGCATCGGCTCACCTGCGCCTATTTGAGAAACCAGAGCAGCTGCTGTAGTCGCCTCGTTTCCGTTACAACTGTCATCCATCTTATCATCGCCGCCAGCACCATCATCAGTGGCTACCATAAAAGACAAACCTCCAGATGGTTCCTGAACAGGATCTATTAAACCTGCCTCTGCCGCTAATGCAGCTAAAGCTGCATCAGTAGTTGCAGGTCCATCAGACGTAGAAGCTGAAATAACATTGTAACATGTAGCAACATGTTTTTTTCACGTGATACAACACATTTAGAGAGAACTTAATTCACCTAAAGAAGCTGAAGGCTGCTTCTGCGAAGTAGGAACGAAGAGTACTTTACTAGTATCTATTGAATCGGACGTGCCTGAAGTAGTTACTATGGAACTACTTGTAGGCATAAGCGTCACTGTCTTCGCACCTATGCCTCCGGACATTTGCAGAGTCACTGGCTTCCCGGATACTGTTACAGCCTCCTACAATCCATAAAAGTAATTTTTAGTTACAATATAACAGTTTTATAATATAAAATACAGAATATACTTTGTTAGGAGCAATTTTATTATTTATATCTTTAATTTATTCGATGTTTTCATACACTTACAGAAGCTTTTTGTATCTGAGGCACCGTAACAATTTGACCCTTGCCAGGATTAAGGATAGCTTGGGCGTTACCCTTTGTGGCAATGGTCACTGTCTTCGACATACCACCTTGTCCCGGAACCGTGATAGTTATAGGTTTGCCGGCAGTTCCGCCGACCATCGCACCCGAGGAGACAACAATCATCTTGACTCCTTGTTGATTCGTTACATGATTTGCAGCTGATAGCGGTACTACATTCACCGGAGTCGTACCTTGTCCTGCGCCAGCCTGTGTAGTAGTCACAGCCTGTACAGCTCTTAAACCTGAACCGGTTGTGACAACTATAAACTGATTGGTTCTGCCGACCAAACCGCCATTGCCACCAGGTTTGGTGATCATTATAGTTTGTTTGCCGGCAATGTTCGGTGCCTTGCTAACTACTATGCCGGAGGTTTTCATAGTCATGATTTTTCCACCCTGCACCGTGTTGGGATTCACCAGACGCAGTATTGTCGGTCCCTGACTAAGCGCCTTCGTGCCGGTTGCCTGGACAGCCCCCTTGCTAGGAATTAGGCTCACTTTGGTAGGCACTACCATGCCTTGCTGAGTCTTTACAAGGTGCAATATTTGTTGACCAGGTTTTTGCAAAATGATCTGTTTGCTTTGCTGGGGCGATGCGGTGCGTAACACTGTAGAGCCAGGAGCAGCAAAGCGTATCTGCTGGCCAGGTTGTACATTTTTCATTTTTATAGTGTTGGTCGTGGTCGCAGTTGCGGTTGCAGTTGCAGTTACGGTCTGCATAGTGGGAACGTTGTTCATAGTTGTGATCTTCGGGGTGACTGCTGCTGCAGCAGCCAAAGCAGCAATTCCGGACATGGCAGCGGGTGTTTGGCCCGATGTTACAGTTGTTGTTGTAGTTACTGTGGCCTGCTGTTCGGTCGTAGCTACAGCAACCATTGCCGTCGTTGCCGCCGTTGGAGTAGACGCGACGTGAGGAGTGCGAATTCGTATGACATTGCCGGATGCGACTCTCGGAGTCAGAGGACTTGTTGGTTTTTGTATTGCTGCTGGCACTACCTTCTGCACGGGACTTTGCACGGTCGGCTGGACTCGAGATGGAGATGATGCTACCGCTACTACGTACGATCTAGGGGTAGCAGCAGCAGCAGGTGAAGTGGTCGGAGGAAGAGCTGCAACGGTAGTCACGGGCGGAGTCGTGACGGGAATCGTTGCTGGAGTCGCCACTGGAGTTGCCGCTACTATCGCCGGAGTCGTCGCTGTCGCGGGAGTGGTACTGACAACAGGCGCCGTGGTCGGCGCTGATACACTCGTTGGTGGAAATCCTGTCCCAGTCGCTGTTGGTGGCATATCATATTTTTGTATTTGAAGGATGTAATATTGAGCAGACGGACTCGCTGTCCAACTGACTTCTAACGACTGTGTAGAAGCTCTAACAAGTTGGACTCTGGAAGGCGGCGCTGGTTTGCTAACTTCGAGATACCACAGGTCTTTGCAGCAGACCTGTAAGAAAAAAAAAAAAAAAAACAATAAATAAATTATCGAACCACTACACCACCATGCAGCAATTCTGTGTAATTAAAAGTAATCTTAACCTGATTGTTCCAAGCTTTGCGATAACCATCTCTTCCAGACCATACATAGAGTCTACTGTGCACACCAACTGCGCAGTGTCCTGCACGAGCACGTGGAACGTTTTCTTCCATAGAATCGACGGTTAGTTGCTCCCAAGTAAGTGTTTCTAGAACAATGTTTGATTTAAATAATAATAGCACAATTGTCTCATCTAAAAAAAAAAAAAGAAAAAAAAAAACTACCTTTGCAAATAAATTTCTTCAACAACTCATTTAAATTGACAATGTTCATATTAAAATACTTCAGTATATCAATTATTCTATAGTTCAACAATTTTGAAGTTGAATATCTTTCAACATTTAAATACACTGATAATATTTCTATCTTTTGTATTGTTGGCTGAATTTTTGTTAATAACATTTATCACAAACAATTCTTACCACATATAAACGATATCAAAGATAAAAATTTGTTATGCACATTATCTATGTACTCTCAGCAACATCAAGATTATTGAAAGAAAGAAAAAACTTAAAAATGTATCTTATCGTCAAATATAACTTACCAAGATTTAGACATGCTAGTGTACTTGTGCATTTCCATTCTTTCTCATGTGTTGCGACTTTAACATCATCGACGACCAATGGCACCCATCCGCCAAAAACAAACATTCGATGACCAATTAAAGTGGCAGTGTGAAGTGATCGTGGTAGGGGAGTAGGTCCGTGTACTGTTGGTTTGTTCCAGGTCATCGTGTCCACATCGAGGAACCACAAATCACCCAAACGACATCCGCTCATACCACCATAAATTACTAGGCAAGACTTGCCGGTGTTACGATCAGTATACGCTACGCCAGTATGGGATTCTCTAGGAGGTGGCGCGTGTCCACGAGTTTGGGGCACCTCCCAAGCTGTCTGACCATTTGGAAGAAGCTCGAGCGTGTATAGATCATTGAGATATCTGGGTATGTTATTTTTTGGATCGTCACTGTCATTTGCTAGACCTCCAAACAGGAAGACCTTGTTACCAATAAGAGTAAAACTATGTCCCAATCGTGGACAGGGAGGCGGTTCGATTTTAGGTGGCTTTGGCTTTAAATGTTTCCATTCCCATCGACTCGCTTGAAGTTCATACAGTTCGTTCGAGTACTTGCCATACTCTACCATTCCACCAAAGACCAAGATGCGTGTACCATCGACAACAAAGCCATACGCTGCACAACCTGGCGGTATATCTCCCTTCGTGATTGGTACAAACCACTGGTTTGTCGCTGTAAATATAATTTGTAAATTTGATAATATATATAATATATATTGTAGATCGATATACATATCATCGATATGTTATGTTATTTGTATTATTGTACACATATGACGATATAACATTTTTGTACACAATCTCTAAAAGAGAAAATTTTACGCTATTACAAATTTAATCGGAAATGCAAGATAAAAGTTTTTTTATTTAATTATTTTTTTAAAAACAAAGCATCGGACAAAGAGAAATTTTATTTTCATATGTAATATTTTATTTGTTTTAATTTATTTATATATATGATGGTATATGTCAGTATATTTATTCACGCACATGTACATATAATTACTAAAACCATCTAAACTGAAAACATCTATGCTTTATTTCAAATGTATATTCAGGCTTCTTTTAAGTAGAAAAGAATATTTTCTAAAAGGATTTTTGACAGCTCGAAAGCTGTTGCGCTGTTCAGCATGTTCTCGCATGTTTTTTTCTTTTAATAAAAAGATTTGCCATTCAATTTTTATTTATCTTGTTAGAATTTTTTGTTTCTTTAGTAGGAAGTAAATATATGAATGAGAAAAAGGAACCGAGCTCCTCCCCTTGCACCTCCACCCTAAACTGTATACACAATTTATCTAGGCTCATTTGTGTACGACCATTGGACGATAGACTTCTCTAGTACGTACATAGTGCACTATACGACTAATACATATGCATTAACAACAGCTGATTATTGAATTCAAAAATATCTTGTATGAATATCACTAAACATTCTCTCACACATGTTTTTTTCTGAATAGAAAGTTTATGCCAAGTTACATTAAAATAGTAGTAAATTAATTGCGAAACCTTAGAAATACAGAGACAAACTAAAATGTATAAAAATGAGAAACATAATGAAAATATTGTAATTAACTTTATTTCTGCAAAACACGCACGCAACACTTTGAGTGAGAAATAAAATGTAATTTTTAGTTTTATGTGCGTATGAATCGCATTACATATCTTCCGTATTTATCGGAGATAAATACGGAAGATTTTATTGCTCGCGTACTTTTTCGAGAGTAAAGGGTAAAAAGGGGGTAAAACAAAAATACACGACGCGCAGTCAAACGAAGCGAGCCCAAATGTATTCTGGCTGTTAGTATGGCGAGCACGGGCGCCGGGACGAGGATTTCGAAATCGGGCTCGAAATGCGCGCAGCGTTGCACGCAGGCGCGCGCACATATGTAGCGCGAGAGATAATACATGCGTGCAGCCACCACATATGTGGTGAAGCACGGCTGAGAACGGCGGTGCAAGGGCAGAAAGAACGACGGGAGAAAAACGAAGAGGAAGAAAGACAGAGAGTAAGCGTGAACGTGGAATGACGGGAAACTCGTTGCATAGCGCTGTATGTAGAAGGCGAGAAAGAGGGGAGGAATCGTTGGAGACAGCAATGGCCGCTCCCGCGCGTATAAACATGAAGAATGACAGACCGCGGCGATTTCGCGGCTTCGTGGAAGCCGAACGATCGCCGCGGCGATCCGGGAACGTCGGCGCGATCAGGCCCGACGACGAAAAGACGATTGGGTCGCCGGGGATCTCGTGCGGGACGCGAAATCGACGGGTACGACAGCGGCTCCGGCCGGTGACCGTCTTGTCAACGTATGCCGCCATATTGGATCGCGGGAATCGCCAGGAACGGCGCGCACGGCAAAGGGACGCACGGGCGCCAGAAACATAACGGCGGGATTAACTTACCCGTGTTGTACACATGCAGCTCGTCGACGATGCCTTCGTTACCTCCGCCAAAAACGACCATGAGGTCTTTGATGGCGACCGCGCGGTGCCCATGCCTGGGTCTCGGCTGGGGCCCGGTCGGATTCGCGATTTTCTTCCACTTTAACATGGGTGCCGCCATGATGACCGTCGATCACATCATTTTTTCATACCGTCCGTACTACACCACCACCACCGCCACTGATAATGTTACCCCTAGAGCGGCGCGATCGCGACGCTCGGCGGAATACGCGGGCGTCCTCTTTTATCACGGAAAAACCGCAGTCGGTGTCTTCGTTCGTTGCGATGGTCGTCGACGACGACGACGACGACGACAATAGACAGACGTCGAAAAGCACTTTCTACCCTCGCACTCTCACCGCACTTTCTCGATGTTTCGCAAGATACGTCACTCCCGGGATTGTACGTTTCGACGTACTCTAACCTCTCTCCGGGACCGCGGACAAACGAGACCGAACCTCTGTAAATTCTCCGAAAACAGCGGATCGCAATGTTCCACGTTTGATAACCGGACACAACAAACGAGTTTTCCTCACGCACTTTCCGTACTCTGTTACGACGACGATCACAATCGAGCCGAATTCCGGACGCAGAAACTCGCCGTTGACGAGTGCTCGTTTCTTCCAAGCGCGCAACACGTACACACCAACGCGACGCGTCCTTAATGCGCGCGCAAACGTGTATTAGTGCCAGTATTTACGTGCGCAGTGTTTATGGGCACTGACAAAGCGACTTTTCTAGAGCGGCTTTCTCGGAAAGGCGTTCAGGCATTCGTCGCCATTATTATTACCGCGACGACGACGACGCGGGATTCACTCACGACGCGAGATCGAGCGCGCTATTTTCTCAGATATCGCGAGTCTCGAATTTAATATCGAGACTCGAGAGTTGGGGATCGCGGCACCTCGATATTCGCACGACGAGAGCGCTCTCGTGTGTTGCGCGGACTTTCGTTCGCCCTTTTTCTCTCTCCCCCTACTCCCGAGTCTCTTACTATCTCGTCTCACTATCTTTTTCTTTTTCTCTCTCCCTCTCTCTTTCTCTCACGGTGGAAACCTGCGTCAAAACGGACGAAAAACGGCGCGGTAAGGAGAATATCGCTATGGCACGACTGAGCGACGCCGGGCGAGGCGCGTGAATTCGCGGCACGATGTTTGCGGCGCGCGAAATGCAACGGCGTGACACTAACGGCGACCGATTCCGTTGTACTTATCGGCGAAACAGCTGTAGTACTCAGAATGACGGCGCGTACAAACGTTCTACACGTTCCTCATCCACCATTGCATACAACTCGCGTCGGTAACAAGCGCGTTGCCAACCGACGCAGGATTGTGGGGGTGGGAGGGTCGTGTTCGATCGATTAATCGATTTGATCCTCGATTCTCTTTTCGGGAAAAAACGAACGTCCGTTCGAACCTGCGGGATTTTTTGGTAAGTTTATTTATTCACGTGTATCTGCACGTAATTGCTTTTTATCCGATGTTAAGTGTTTGTAAAACGTGAGCGTAAAGAAAGTAACCAATCGCGATGCGTATACGTATAGGAAGTAATTTGATGGACGAATTATGTGCAAATTGTTGAACAGGACACCCTCGCGTTTCCGTTGAAAGCGCTGATTGTCGTCTACCCTCGAAAAGATGAGCGTTTTGTTCCTCTCTCTTGATAGTTTTTCCATGTAATTTAAAAAGAAAACAAAACTTTATTTATTTGCCACAGTACACATAATTGTTAATTTCTATTTTTGTGTGCTTTATGCATTTTTTTTTTTATTCAAAACAATTTTTCGAAGAATACTGTTCATACAAAGCACAAAGGTAGTTTGAAAAATCTTTATTCTATACTATACAATATGTGGCTTATACATATATTCTGACAATATATAACTTGAGCATTTATAAAAAATGTATGCATATACTGATAGGAATGGATAAGATTTATTTATAAACAGCATCTTTCTTGCACAAATATTGTTCCTATTTTTTTTTTGTATAACTTATATTGATGCAAAACATGTGACTCTGACAATAAATACTCAATTTTATGTTTCTCAAATAATACTGTAAATTGAAATATAAATTGATAAAACAGACCAAGTCATGTTACATACATTTTAAATAATCTAAAGTCTCTTTAACAATATTTATGAAAATGTATTAAGATTTTATTTTTATAGGTTTTACAAAATGATAAGATACATCCACCATATAAGCTGGAAATATATATACTTCTTGTCTGTATCTCTCCCTTCAATCATGAATTAACAAATCTATTTCAAATCTATTTTAAATCTGTTTCTACTTTTCTTATTTTACATATTTCAAGTGTAAGTTTTACAAAAACAAAAAACTTACAGTCCACTGTGAATCAAGTAAGAAATTATACTTTTTTAAGTTTCAGATATAATTTTTATCCTCTCTTCTCTGTAAAAGTTTATCAAATGCAATGCAGAAAAATGTAAATAAAATTTGATAAAACTAATAGATAACAATACATTTAACATACAAGTTTAATATAACTTATTTACCTACTGAAGCAACTTCGCATATAGTACATATAGTATCTTTGAATTGTGGATTGTAGCTTGCACCACATAAGGAACACTTTATTTCCGGTTTTCCTTTGTAAATGGGTGTGAACGTGTTCGCGCACAACGAGAACGGATTGTGCTCATCATATGCTAATTTATGTTCGTCGACAGGATTCTTGTCGCAAGACTGAAAAATAAATCAACATTTTTAACTTAGATATCAATCGTTTACACAATTATTTGCAACAACACATAAATGTTTACGCAAGAAAAATAATAATATACCTGCAACAAGACTCGAATTTTTTGTGCTGTTTCAGGATTCGGCCCAAGCTCGAGTAATCTTCTCGCGAACGAGCCGGCGGTTTTGTAGTTCTTCAATTTGTAGAACAAATTCACAGCTACTTGAAGAGTGAGGATCTGATGTACGGGTTGTAAATTACAATGCGTGAAGTACGCCGCCATCTCGCAAATCCTCTTCTGCTCGGCTAACGTACTTCTCGGCAGATTTTTACGCACGGTCTCCATTTTTAGACCTAAGATGTACTCGCGACAAATTTGAATTAACTGTTGAGCTTCCGCGGTCTCTTGTTTGGTATCAACAACGAGTAACGGTACACTCAAGAGAATACTCTGCAACTTCTCTATCGCTTTGGCAAACTTGCCATTGGTCGTTAATTGATAACACACTTGAAGACGCTGAACCAAGTCAGAAAGATGCAAACCTATCGCGGGCAAGCCATTTTTCGATGAACTGTCTTTCGAGCTGGAATCTTTCCAGTTTCTTTGAGGATATCCGTATAGTGACGGTACGTTAGGGAGGCAGGAATAAGACGTTCTAGAGCGGGCGTATGTGCTCAAGAATAGAGATTGGTAAAGTCCAAACTCCACTATTCCGTACTGATTGTGTAACAATCTAAAAGCAGATTCAAACGAGCCAGCTAATATATGATCGACCACCATTTTGGAATTGTTGGTCCAATGCTGCGTCGGTGGAATTCCTTTCGTAGGTGGAGAATAATAGCCCTCTTCGTTGGTCGTTGCAGCCTCGAGTTCCGGTGGGAGATCGACGTCTTCGACGTCCCATCCAGGATTCTCTTCGCCTTCCGGCGCGATTTCCGCCTCTCCGATTTCTTCGTCGTCTATGCCGAGCTCCTCGTCGTTGCCCCATCCCTCGGGCGTCGCCTGGCCGTCGTCTTCCACAGCGAGAGCGGCAGCTACTTGACTCTTTCCGCGAGACATCATAGCGCCTTCGAAGAAACCTTTCGAGACAGTCAGAAGCGGCCAGTTGTTCTCAGCTTGTTGTATAGGCACAGGTGGACGGAGATACACGGCGCCGTTCGCTAGTTCAGAAAGTTCCTCGCTCATCGACTCGTACTGAGCGTCGTCCTCTTCGTTCGATATTCCATGTATTTTTTCGGTGACGTACGCCAACGATGCTTGACCGGAGTTCTACAAAGAGTTGGAAGTTCGTTACTTAGTACGCGCGCGCGCAATACTCAACAGAAATGAAATTATTATCTAGACAGATATACATACCCGTAAAATCTTAGCTCGTTCGTAGATGTCACCAAGCAACAAACTTCCTTGATACTGTCCGGATACATCCTTTCGAATTTCAGCAATTTTGATCATTTTACGCAGCTTATCCAAATTGCCGGTTATTAAATAGAGAAAAGCCAGCTTCTCAAAGTTTTTAGTTCTCTGGTAGCACATTTCCACAACCTGATGATTGCCCTGCAGCAAAGCGGTTTGCGCCAAACTCTCCCAGCACGATTTCTGATCGAGCGTTCTCGCGGCTTCTAACGCGACTTCGATGTTCCCGCACTCAAGCGCGAGGCCAAATCTGGTCTTCTCGTCCTTCACGAAATGAAGCGCTACTTCCGGATATCCTTTCTGCTGTAAATACGCGATAATTGATTGTCCGACGAGATTCGCCGTGCGAACCATGTGCAAAACTTCTTCGTATTTTCTATTAATTAACGCCAGCTTGAACTTGTATTCCGTCGGATCTATTCGAAGAATCCTAGGTCTGCATTCACGATCCAAGCAGTAGACTTGATTGCCCTTCACTTTCGTAACGTATATCGGCAGATCGAGCGTGCGGATGATGCCGTGATCGCCGTTCTTGATCGCGTATTTGATGTGATTGCTCGTCGTGTAAATGAATACACCGGAATCGTCCCAAGCTCCAGATTTCACTCGGGTGTTCTCGTGTATGGAACACAGAGACTCTAACCGACGATTGCAGATAGTGACGTTGAATTTAGCCAGTAAGGCAACATGGGACATGTCACTGGACCACTCAACGTATCTGCATTTGGCGATTTTGACTTCAGCCAGAGTTCTCTTCTGCTGTACGTCGAACAGCGTGACCCCTTCCGCGTCGCGCACGAGCAACATGCCGGTGCCGGCATAAAAGATACCGTCGCAGTTCGGAATCTGTACCTTCTTCGTGACTTCGTTCTTCAGATTCTTAATGACCAACTGGGAAGAAAAAGGTATGTATCAGTAAACTGCGTTGCATATAACTAAACAAACAATAAAATGATTAAAAATTCTAGTTTATTAAGTCTAAAATTTATTAAATCGTTAAAAATTATATTGACTTACCGAGTAGCCTCTGTCCAATACGGCAAATCGGTTCCTTGCGACCCAAATGGCGGTAATGCCAGACGCTCGCTTGGTGTCGGCAGTATCTGAGTTCGAATCACCTTCGCGCGGTATCATGTACAAATCGTACGTGCTGTTCTCGATATTCGAGGTCGATCTGGTGCATATGAGAACGCTATTCTCCGCCTGATTGTACGACATACTGTACGGTGAAGTTTTGCCGCTGCCGCGAATCTGCATCACCGACGTATCTTTCGACGTGGAGAAGTCCAACTTTCGAAGGAAACGATCCTTGACGTAATACAGTAGATTACCGTGCACCGCGTACGCGGGACGTTCTCTCTCGAGTTTGAAAATAATCATGCCCGAGTCATGACCCGCAGCGAAAAGATTCAAAGTCGGATGAGCAGCGAGAACCCAGAATCGCTCGTGTTCCCTCCTAAATGTGTGTAGACACGTGCGTTTTGTCATATCCCAGACGCGGATGCTCTTGTCCTCCGAATTGGAGAGAATGAGATCTTGTCTAGGATGGAATAACACGCATGACACATTGTTGTAGTGTCCGCGGCACGTGTCCACCTCCCACGCTTTGGCGTCGTTCATTCGCCAGAGCTTAATTTGCCGATCGTCGGCTCCCGAGAGAATCAGAGGCAATGTAGGGTGGAAGCAGGCCCAGTTTACGCCTCTGTCGTGACCTTCGAGCATATACTTGAGCGCTGCGTCAGCCTGACCAAATAAATCGGTCGCTCCCGGATTCTTCAAATGATCCTCGAGACCTCCCGGACCGGGCGCCACGTTTTTCTTGCGCAATCCTGCAAAGTCATTCGGCTATAATCACCACCGTCTTGCAGATAATCACGGGTTGCCAAAGTCATTACATCTCGCCTTGTATTTAAAACTTATTACGATGATGACACGTACATAAATAATAAATACAAGCGGCATAAACATTTTAAAATACTACAAATGAAATACAGAAATGAAAATACATAAATCAATGACAAGCGATTATTCTTTCTACAAATTTTTTAATAAGATTTACGAGAATTTATAAATCGCAAAACGATTTTTGCAAACGAACCGGATATATCCCAGATGCGAATTGTTTGATCCAGCGAAGCCGATATGATAAGGTCCTCCGTGGGATGAAACTGTGCGCACATTACATAGTGATTGTGTCCAGTTACTACGCAAATGCACGTACGGCTTTGCCAGTTCCAGATCCGGATGGTCTGGTCGTCGGAAGCACTGAGAATCCAGGGATACTCGTGATGAAACACAGTGGCCCTGATGTAGTCCAGGTGACCGAGCAGAGTGAAGATGCACCTTCGCTGTTTGTAGTTCCAGACTTTGATTTTGTAATCATCGCCGCCGGAAACGAACAAAGGCTGTTGATTGTGAAAACATATACCCCGAACGGGCCCGTCGTGCTCGTCGAACTTGTCGAGCAGGGTGCACATGCGATAGTCCCATAATTGAATGACTCCATTGTGTAAGCTGTAATTGATTGAGAATGCAAAATCCTCACAATGTGATATGCATTTGCCAAGATAAACATGATGAAAAAAGTGAATGTACGACGTTCACCGAAATATTCGCGCCTGAAGTACGCTGTCACGTTTCTTAAATGGGTTAAGATTATTATTATTGGAAGAATACAAAAAAATAAATGATGCATTCGTAAACGAATATCTTAGTATATTTGATTAATGTTTATATAATTTATATATTCGACTCTACATGAAATTTTCTCGCTTCAAATTGTTCTTACTTAAATACAGTAACACATCTCTCTGCGCAAATATATTTTAATTCGCAAAAATGTGGTATCAAAAAAAATACCAACATGCAATTACGGAATTACATAGTGACTCGCACGCCGTGATCATTACTCTCTTCAATCGCCATGAGCTATATCAGGAACATTATGAGTGCCCTGGATTACGAAAATCGACGGGGTCGTATTTTTTAACGTCTGGGTGCGCGATTACAAAATGAGCAATAAGGCTTAAGTATAGAGGTCATTCGAAAACTGGATTTCGGCCTAACCAACGCCTTCGTATACAGTGTTGCGAGGTCGCGATAATACAAACAACGAGAATTTAAAATTGAATATTATCATTGTTTTTTTTTTCCTCTAAATTAATCGTCGATGCGATAATTTCTATTTTCCAATTCGCACGTCAATAGAAAGTCAACAATTATACGCGATTTTCTTGATGAAAGTTCGCAGATCTTTGATAGTTGGTCGCGTTATTATATATATCTTGATCTCTTATTGTGTTAAAATAGGCGTGGTCGACGATCATTATACTTGATCCGAATATTAAAATCGCACTTTCGGTTTCCTCTCGATTCGATATCCCGTTGATTTTTTAATGTATGCGCGAATAATAATAAGTTCTCGCCGTGACAAATCGATTGCTCATACATATTTAATGAAGAGATAAGAAAACGCGATTGCCGATCAGCACGATGGCCAAACCACTTTTTCACAAATCATTCGCTACATCCTGTTTACATTTCTTGCGTGACACGCGTCAAGATAATCTTATATTGTATATTGTAAGTAATACAATCATAATATCAAAAAACAAGTAGTTAAAAAATTAAAACCTTTTTGCACAAATCTTACTACTATTATCTTATGACAATTTAATTTTTCTGTTTCTAATGTGTTTGTAATATGTTTCTTAAGTAGCAGTTTGTACAAATACTATTTTTACATACTGAGTACTAAATGTTAGAGTTACATTATTCAAGCAAAAAGATGTAATTGATTCATCCTTCGCCGAAAAATGAACCGTTTATCTTTGCATTAATCTATATATATCGCATAAAGTGCAGTATGCATAATCACGATGCTCGACGATAAAGGTATCCTTAAAATTTCGATCTACATATGCCAATATAACGCCAATATAATTGTATCCAGTGTGACGACAATCAAGGGACAGGTATACATTCCCCCGGGGCAATTTTTGAACAGAATCAGGTCAGCAAAAGCAGAAGTGTGAGAGTGGTGGGAGCGTCAAGTGCACATTGAACGCCCGCGTATATAGAGATCACATCATTACGCATCCTGGTAGTTCGCGCTTTAATTTCTTTAAGCTCGGAACCCTTTTGTCGACTCTCGACAATGGTGCTCCTACAATGTATTGTCTCTACCATTGTAAGTATATTTAAATTAAGAAGTATATTTAAATTAAGAAGTCATAAATGTCCAAATTACAGGTTTTATCTTAATAATATGAGATATGTATGTGTGCGACAATTGTGATTTATTATTTAAACTGACTTTTAGTCATAATTTTTAAATTTTGACGGTGGAAGTTGTGCGACATAATTACATAATAAGTCATAAATATTTAAAGATAAAAATAATTGAAAATATTTTTTTTTTTCTTTAGCTTCTCTTCTCGGATGTAATATCAGAAGGAGCATATTCTCCATATGAAAACATTCAGCTGGAACTTTCCAACACTCCGAAACTGATCTACACATCATCCGAGTCCAATCCTGCCATCACTGGATATTCTTACACAACTCAGCATGTCAACGGCGGTGGAAGTAATGTTATCTTTACAACTGGTGCTGATTCAGTGAACAGAATGAGGAATGGAATGAATTCAATGAAAATACCAGAAAAAGATGCACCCAATAAACTTCAGGCAAATTTAATACCTTCAGAAGAACAATCGGAAGTAGTGGAAGCTAACACAAACAAGCAAGAAGATTATAACTTGAATGATGCAGTGACCATTGAAGCTAAAAAACTATCACAAAATTCTGAAGCAGATAACAATCATGTTGAACATCAACAAGCTAGTCTTCAGCCAGTTTCCATTGTGCGTGTGTCTCCTTATCCTGCACTTAGAGCAAATTTGCTGCCTCTTTCAACATATCATGTACCATCAAATTTACAAACCCAATTTTATTCCTCAAATTCTCATCTAGAATTGCCTTTGTCCAATATTGGTTTTTACAATCCTGCACTGCCATTATTTTATCAAGAAACAATCGGAGTTTCTAACAACAGTTTTAAGCATACATCCACAGCTGCAGAAGACATGAAAGTTTCCACAAAATCACAATTTACTACAAATTCACAAAATGATGTCAAGTCTGATTCCATATATTCAAATGTAATAAAATCAAGATCATTTGAACCAAACAAAATTGAAGAAACCAATAAATCTGCCACTTCTAAAAGTAAATTTGAATCTATAATTACATCTGAGAGAATTAAACAAAAAACTGCAAGTAGTGAACTTGTAAATCATGCAGAAAAATCTGAAAGTTCTGTTGAACATACAACCCAAGACAAAGCAAGTACTACCGAATTTGAAAGTACAAAAATAAATCCTTCAACAAGCACTACTTCCACTACCAAGAAATGTAAATGCGATTGAAAGAACTCTGAAAACATACATATCCTATTCTTCCATTAATAATAATAATAATAATAAGATTAAAATATGGCAAGCTTACTATGTGTGTGATTGTATATATACTATTTGGATATTAAAATACTTTTTATACTTAGCAAATAAATCTTACATATAAGAATACTTGTGTTGGATAATAAAATATAATCTCTGCTTCATAAAATCATTAGTATATATGATTAAAAGATTGAAAGTACTGTGCGAGAGGTTATGTCAATATTAATGTGATATCACACATTGTATGAACGTGTTCGTGAGATTTTTTAATGTAGAATAAATGAGTTAATAAGAATCTTTTTGTTTTATGGACAATTGATCATTTTATGTCAACATCAAGTTTCAAACTGTCACCAAATAATTGATAAGACCAGAAGTTGTCAGAGTCGCTTACCTTGCAAGCACCCAGGGACGTTTCGGATGAAAAGACAAGCCTTTCACTCGTGCAGACTTTGTCTCAAACTTCGTCAGCATCTTTTACAATTATTTGAGACACAAGGTAAAAGTTTATAACATTAGTAGTTTTCCTGAAACTCTTAAAAGAGTTGACACGACGGGAGACACGTCACTATTCCGGCATAAACTATGATAAATATGGGATAGCGTTTTGTATGTGTCTTGCTAACCGCAGTTTATCCAATACAAGTCTAGTTATAAAATCAAATTCCTAAACATAATCACTGCAATGTTTGATACATTTGATTGGTTTAGAGCCAAATGGACCAAATTCATTGGTCGATTAACTTAAGGAATTTACCAATTGCAGTGGCCTTTTTGATAAATATCAGTGAATTTGAAACACACAACCGAAGTGCACGCGGTACGTACTGATTGGCTATCAGCCTGCAGATGTGCGCTTATCGGTGACACGTTTTGTCGTCTGGTCCATTTGATCTTTGAGTGATACTGTCAGGCGCTTTAAATGGAACTATTTGATATTATGATCTAATTTAATACAAGATAAACGTTAGAAAAACATTTGTTTTACGTCACTCTCCTAAAAGAAGAAGGACATCCTTTGTGCTTTCTACAAGTGTTGTTTTTTTATAACTATAGCTGTGTGCTAACAGCCGGTGCGGTATAATGCAAGTGCCGAACAGCATTGTTTTTCTTCACTTTTTTATGATTATATTTATTTGCATGAGCAGCATTCAGTGTGAGAAAGCGAAGGCGAGCAAGGAGGAACTCAAATCCCAAAATTTTCCGCCCTGTGCAGCTTGTAAGATACTTACCACTAGTTTTAAGAAGGTAAACATTAATTCTCTCTCTCTTATTTATGTAACTTGACAAAAAGTAGTTAATAAAAAGAAATATAATAAAAGTATGTTAGAATAATTAAATGCATTAAAGTGTATTATTTGTTATATAATGTTTAAGTCACACATGTTATTTTAAGCATTTTTTATGTACTTATTTTGTAGGGTTTAGAGAAAACAAGCCGAGGAAAGTTTGAAGGTGGAGATAGTGCTTGGGAGGAAGACAAGCTAGGTTCATATTCAAGAAGTGAAGTACGGTTAGTTGAGATACAAGAAAATTTGTGTAAAGAGGTAGAACACGGAGAGACACAATGCCATTCTTTAGCTGA